>JASDQU010202055.1:0-11168 GCA_032191745.1 Picea mariana | reverse complement strand
TCAAAGTAGTCAAAGTGGTTTAAGAGATTTTAAAAGGTAAATAATAAAGTGAAGTGATGAGTGTATATTAATTCAAAGTGAATACAAAATAAATTATTTCAATAATAAATTTAATGGAGAAATTAGAAGTGGGTTAACCCTAAAATAAGAAAAGTGGGGCAAGTGACCTAGAAGATGTTTTTAAGGAAGCTACTTGGAGAGTATAAATAAGAGGCAAGGCTATCTCATTTTAATTAAACTTGAGAATATTGAATATATATAGGTTTCTGAGGTAACCAAGGATATCTAAGCCAAATTTCTGAGGGAAGGTGAAGAAAAGAAGGCCGAAATGCAAGGAAGGATAAATTCTTTTGATGGTGCTTTCTAAGGTATGTTAGTTACAGGTCATCTCACCATTTTTGCTATAATTTTTTTAATATAATGATTCAGATATTTAAATTTCTATGACATTAATTAAACATACCCAAGTATTCGTGGTAAAGAATTCAGGTTGTGGGTCATTGTATTTTTGGAGTTACACTCTGTGGAAAATACGGTTTGTGGCTAGTCCCGAAACTAGTCCCAATTCAGTGAGACAAAATGTGTTGGTTAGGGTACAGTCTGTAGTATGTTTTTTAACAGTTTCAAATCATTTCAACGGATATTTTGTGTAGGGCATACTCTACAAGGTCTCTCTCTAGAATAATCCAGAATTCAGGAAGGTATGCCATTTTTGTTATAACTCCTTTTCTGAGAGGTTCCAAGTAGTGACACTTGGAGGAATTGCATAACACACACTAAAGAAAATTGTATATCGATTTTATATCTTTATACATTACAGGTTCAAATTTATGATTACTTCAAGTTAGGGTTTTTGACTAATCCAAAACTAGGCATGTGAGACTAAAGAAACGTTTGATGAAAACGCTAGTCTCTTGTTGTTAAAGTTAAGGAAGGTTTGCAAGAATGTGATCATATAAACTAGGTCTATTACAAAGCTACAAATCAGATTTGTATGATTAAATTGATGAGGGATTTTGGTTNATTATTTCAATAATAAATTTAATGGAGAAATTAGAAGTGGGTTAACCCTAAAATAAGGAAAGTGGGCCAAGTGACCTAGAAGATGTTTTTAAGGAAGCTACTTGGAGAGTATAAATAAGAGGCAAGGCTCTCTCATTTAAACAACACTTAAGAATATTGAATATCTATAGATTTATGAGGTAAACAATGATATCTAAGCCTAATTTCTGAGGGAAGGTGAAGAAAAGGAGGCCGAAATGCAAGGAAGGATAATTTCTTTTGATGGTGCTTTCTAAGGTATGTTATTTACAAGTCATATCACCATTTTCAATATAACTTATTTAATATAATGATTTAGACCATGAAATTTATATTCCATTGAGAAAACATACCCAAGTATCTGTGGTAAAAAATTCATCTTGTGGGTCGTTGAATTTTGAGAGTTAGACTCCATGGAAAATAGGGTTTGCGGCTAGTCCTGAAACTAGTAAAAAACAAGTGTTTCGGGTAAAGATGTCATAACTTCTTCATACCAGATCCAAATTCAGTGTGACAAAATGCATTGGTTAGGGTACAATTTGCAGTATGTTGTGTAACATTTTTATATGTATTCAACAAATATTTCGTGCGGGGCACGCTCTACAACATCGCTCTCTAGAATAATCCAGAATTCAACAAGGTATGCCATTTTTGCTATAAATCCTTTTCTGAGAGGTTCCAAATAGTGACACCTGGAGGAATTGCATAAAAAACACTGAAGAATATCGTTTATCATTTTCATATCTTTATACATTACATGTTCAAAGTTATGATTACTTCAAGTTAGGGTTGTTGACTAATCCAAAACTAGGCATGTGAGACTAAAGAAAAGTTTGATGAAAATGCTAGTCTCTTGTTGTTAAATTTAAGGAAGGTTTGTAGGAATGTGATCATATACACTAGGTATATTATAGAGCTACAAATTAGATTTGGATGATGAAATTGATGAGGGCTTTTGGCTGAGGTACATGTTGACTACATGGTTGAGACAAGTAGTTGATGAGTTGGCATATACATGAGGTGTATAGTTGTTGATGTTGGTACATATTGATGAGTCATAGTTGATGAGTAGTTTACACATGATTGGTACATATTTGGTACATGGTTGGATGCACTTGTTTATGGTACATGTTGATTACAGGTTGTTTGTTATAGGTTGGTGCATGGTTGATGCACTTGTTTATGGTACAAGTTGATTACAGGTTGAGGTACAGGTTGATGCATGGTTTAGATTTATTGGTATAGGTTTACAATGGTATATCTCACAGTGATAGTGTGACAATGGTTCCATCATTATACTTCTACTTGAGGGTGGCAGGATGGGGCAAGGATAGGTGGTTGTAGCCACCTTCTGGTTGTAGCCAGAGAACATAGGGGGTTATATCCTCCTTCTGGTTGTAGCTAGAGAATTGGGGAGTTGGAGATTCCCTCAGGCTGTAGCCTGAGAAAATAGGGGGTTGGAGCCTCCTTCTAGTTGCAGCTGGAAAACAAAGGAATTTGGTGCTTCCAATGAATGTAATTCTTCAAGACATATAAGAAAATGCATTCCATGGTTTTCTCCCAATTTGAGTTTCCATGTAAAACACTGGTGTACTGTGTATGTGTGTGTTTGTTTATTTATTACTACTCATTATTGGATAGTAATTCTACATTGATATAATATTTGAAGAAAAAGGATTATAATTATGCTATTACTGATTCACCCCCCCTCTCAGTAATCCAACACATAGTTTATACATGGAAATAAGAAGGTAGTACATCCAGATAGGAAGCCAATGCTGAAGCTTCAACAAATGCCCAAGAAGGCACAGACCACACTTTAGGAAGAAGACAACCTTGTAGGGAATCCATTGGATTCAAGGAGGGCTCGATCTCAACATGAGGATCCTTCACATGTATTTTCTGCTTCAGAACCTGCGATGCCCATGCATTGCTATATGGTTCAATCTATTGATCCACATAACTACAATAGGGTTGTGGGAAATCCATTATGGAAAGAAACCATGCATAATGAGTGTGACTCACTCCTACATAACCAGACTTGGAATCTGGTTCCACTTCCACCAGAAATGAATATTTTTAGGTGCAGATGGGTCCACAGGATCAAGAGTTACAAGGCTAGATAGGTTGCCAAAGGACTTCATCAGATCCAAAAAGATTTCTACATCTTCACGAAGAATTTCAGTGAGCATAAGTTCCAGACTTTGCAATATTGTCTTGCAATGAAGAACATAGTTGCCTAGCAACTGCCATTTTCTTCTTTTGATACATTATATTTTAAGGGAGCATTTTGTTTCCATGTGGTTTTCCCTCTTTCCTTGTTTTTTTCAGTGTTCATTAGTTGCATTGTACATGAGTACCTAAAATGGACTAGTATCCGAGACTTATTTTTTACTCCATAGTGATGTTTAGAGGGGGGTGTTGGAGAAATTTCTATTTTCAACACACTAGTTCAGTGGGAGTTAACTGACTAGTTCTATTTTAGACTTTCTATTTTTACCATCACTATTATGCATGCATGCATTCCTAAGGAAAGCTCACTGCTTGATTGCTTTTCTTAATTATGGAATGTTTTTCCCTATATATGAGTGTATTCCATTCATTCATTGTATCATATTGATCATGATCTATGTATCAATCATCAACTTATTGGAGTAGTGTGAATATATTTTCTCATTCTTCCATATTGAATCTCTCTTCCTTTCTTGATAAGCTTTGAGATCTCTTGTGCAGGTTTCCCTGAAACACCGACAGAAAGTGGTTAACCCTAAAAATGAGGTAAATATGTTAAGTGACCTATAAATGGGTTAAGTGACCTAGAAATAGGTTAAGTGACCTATATATGGGTTAAGTGAAGAAATACGTTAAGTGATCTAGAAATGGGTTAAGTAACCTAGAAATGGGTCAAGTGACGTAGAAGATGCTATTTGGAGAGTATAAATAAGAGGCAAGGCTCTCTCATTTCATATCACACTTGAGAATATTGGATATCTATAGGTGACTGAGGTAACCAAAGGATATCTAAGATGAATTTCATAGGTAAGGTGAAGAAACAAAGGTTGGAATTCAAGGGAGGATAAATTCTTTTGATGATGCTTTCTAAGGTATGTTATTTACATGTCACCTCACTATTTTCACAATAACCCTTTTTCTAGAATGAATCAGACCATGAAATTGATAGGACATCGAGGAAACACATCCAAGTATATGTGGTAAAAAATCATCTTGTGGGTCATTGTATTTTTGGAGTTACACTGTGTGGAAAATAGGGTTTGTGGCTAGTCCCGAAACTAGTCTAAAACAAGTGTTTCGGGTAAAAATGTCATAACTTATTCATAGAAGATCCAAATTTAGTAAGAACAAATGTGTTGGTTATAGTATAGTATTTATTATTCTGTGTAACATTTTCAGATCCAATCAACAAATATTCTCTGCAAGGCATGCTCTACAAGGTCGCTCTCTAGAATAAGCCAGAATTCAACAAGGTATGCCATTTTTTCTATAACTCTTTTTCTAAGAGGTTCCAAGTAGTGACACCTAGAGGAATTGCATAAAACAAATTGAATAAATTTTTTTACTACTTCCAGGTCTTTGTTCATTACAGGTACATATTTATGTTTGTTTCAAGTTAGTGTTGTTGACTAATCCCAAACTAGTCATGTGAGACTAAAGAAAAGTTTGATGAAAATGCTAGTCTCTTGTTGTGAAAGTTAATGAAGGTTTGCAGGTATGTGATCATATACATCAGGTCTATTATAGAGTTACAAATCATATTTGGATGATGAAATTGATGAGGGATTTTGGTTAAGGTACATGTTGGGTATATGGTTGAGACAAGTAGTTGATGAGTTGACACATACATGAGGTGTATAGTTGATGATGTCAATACATATTGATGAGTCATAGTTGATGATTAATTGACACATGATTGGTACATACCTGGTACATGGTTGGATTCACTTGCTTATGGTACAGGTTGATTACAGGTTGTTTGGTACAGGTTGGTTCATGGTTGATGCACTTGTTTATGGTACAGGTTGATTACAAGTTGAGGTACACGTTGATGCATGGTTGATGCATGGTTCAGGTTTATTGGTACATATTTACAATGGTATATCTCACATTGATAGTGTGACAGTGGTTCCATCATTCTACTTCTACTTCAGAGAGGTTGGACAAGGCAAGGACATGTGGTTGTAGCCACCTTCCAGTTGTAGCCGTAGAACATAGGGGGTTGTAGCCTCCTTGTAGTTGTAGCTATAGAATAGGGGAGTTGGAGCTTCTTTCAGGTTGTAGACTTAGAAACAAAGGGGTTGGATCCTCCTTCCATTTGCAGCTGGAAAAAAAAGGAAGTTGGTGATTCCAATGAATGTAATTCTTCAATACATATAAGAAAAATCATTATGTGGTTTTCTCCCGCTTTGGGTTTCCATGTAAAACATTGGTGTACTGTGTATGTGTATCATTGTTCATTTGTTCATTGCTTATTTACTCTGGATTTATTGGATGATAATGGTACATTGATATAACACTTGGATTATATGGTTAAAAATGATTAAATTACTCTGTTACTGATTCATCCCCCCTCTCAGTAATCCAATAGTATTGACAATAGGGGTTTGACGTCTACCAAATTTTGGAAAGAGGTGAGTGGCACCCTTGGAGCACATAGTGCGTCTTGAAGGGAACATCGCATGAATAAAATTGAAAGAGGTGAGTGACACCCTTGGAGCACGTGGTGCATCCTGAAGGGCACGTCGTGATTTTAACGATGGTAAGTTAATAAACCTAATACCTATAAAACTATGTCTCCTTAGGACTTGGTCAACCTTAAAATGAATGATGTGATAAGTAAAGTTTAATAACAATTTTTTCCCTTACAAGCTATCACCAAGCCTAGTGAAATGAAAACCTAGGTCTGAGTAGAACCTTTGAACAAAAATAAATAATTAAATATGTAACAAGAAGTGGGTGAAGAAAATTCAAGCAATAATAATTAAAGTGGAATTTTTATTCAAGGTTTAATTAATAAAAGGGGTATTTGGTTGTTTTGTCTAAACCTACTAATTCTTAAATTAATTATAAAAAGGGGAAACTTTAAGAAAAAGGGAAACCTAAAGAAAAGGGGGAAACCTAAGGAAAAGGGGAAGCTTAAAGAAAAGGGGAAACTTAAAAGAAAAAGAGGAGTGTCTAACTTAGTAAGGAATCTAGCCTTTGGAACTTTCTATTTATGAACTCAACTAGGAATTAAGTAAGGCCTAAGTCATTTAAGAATTGTAAGGGAATATTGGGACACCAAGGAGCATTTTTAGGAACACTTTTAGGTGGGTGATGGAAATAGGAATATTTAATTAATTAATAAAATTGATTTTCTGGTGCAACTAGAGGATCAGACGACATGTGTACGGGGGAGGTTTTTCCGAATTAAATAAATGAAAAAGGAATCTAATGAGGGTTTTGGAAACTAATGACTATGAAACTATATAAAATATATGGCGAAGGAGGAGTATGGATCACATCTGGTTTGCGTAACGTTATGCTACTGAAATTTCATCTTGACTGGACTTTCTCTTATGGGAGTTGGGGTACCCATCTCAGGTAACGAGTGGTAGCTCGACCTTGCTAGGAAATTTGGGTTCTATCATTCTCTGGTATCGTGTGCATGGCCCCTTTGTGACTCTGGGGGATCAGGGAGAAGAATATTACCCCTAGTGTTGGCTGGGAGGTACCGGTGAGGTAACATCAGTTGGCAAGCAGGAGCTGGATGGAGCACGTGGGGGAGAATGACTTCAAAGCATTCACATTTGGGTATGGTACGCATGTGTATATTTGTATTGAATGGTAGTTAAATTCCTTGTATATGCATCTCTCCAATGTCGAAAGCACACGTGCGTCACTGTATTAAAAATTTGGTTAATTTTCTTTTCTGACAATTTGTGCTTGTAAAATTTGGCTGAAGGGTAGTTAAATTATGCTCCTGTGCCTTTAGTTAAGGTACTTCTATTGTGTTAAAGTTTATGTTTTATTCTGCATGAAACTATCCAGAGATTTCTTTTTCTTTAAATGAATTTGTCTTGATGAGCCCAACGTTTTATGATAAGAGAATTCAAAGTTATCCCAACCTTATGCTCACTATACTTTTGATTTGATTTCCAAGGGCGAACCCAAACTCTGAATGTAAATGATTCTTTGCATTTTTTTTTATTGTTTTTAATACAAGGAGAAATTGTGTTTTTATCTCCTATTCCTTTATCCTTTAAGTTATTAGTCCATGCCTGAACATTCAGACATGAGCCGAATTGACTGTCTTTCACTCTGGTGTTAAAGATTTAGATTCAAATGCCTTGCTTTACTGTGCATGGATAATAACTGTAGGATCATTTCTTTGCCCATCAATAAATTCTGTCTTGGGTGTTTATTCCCTCCTTAGCCTCTGCGATTATTGTAATTTTTTTTTCTTTGCAAACTTGCGCTTCCAGACAACGATTTTGGGGAGGTGTATCTAGTTCACCAAAGTTTTCTTCTTTACACTTCACAAAGAGATTTTGATCCATTCCTTAATGGCACTGGCAATGGACTCTACTTCTCTACCATTAAAACACACCTTTAAATACTTGCCTTCTTTTCAATGGCCGCTTGACGGGAAAACACAATGAATGGTTTTGGATTGGAGTGGACCCTATAGTTTAGAGTTCCACTTGGCAGCTCTGTTGCACATGTCTTCGAGCCAAAACTATAACTTCTCCTGGCTAACAGGTTCATGTTTTCTTATTGTATTGATTCTCTACGTTTGATTCTCAGAGTTGTATTGATTCTCTACATTTTGATTCTTTGTGTTTTGATTCTCATATTTGTATTGATTCTCTGTGTTTTGATTCTCTATGTTTGATTCTCAAAGTTGTATTGATTCTCCACGTTTTGATTTTCAGAGTTGTATTGATTCTTTGTGTATTGATTCTCTATGTTTTTGTATTATTGCTGCATTTGGTATTATTTGTTGCGGATGTCTACGTTTTATCATTGGGATTTCACCCTATTGTACAACCATGATATATATTCCATAGTAATACTTGGACACTATCATAATTGTTTACCATGAATACATAGGTTGATTGGGAAAGTAAAATTTATGGAAGCTACCCTTGGATTGCATAGAAGTTACCAGAACTCGCCTACGGTAAGATAAAATTTGTTGTTATGTTCCCACGATCATACACAGGTAAATAATAAATATTAGAAAGGAAACCAATTTAGTCCTCATTCAATCCAATGTGTTACCAGATCACAAGCATATCATTGAATCTTGATAAAGGAAGGGAGCATAAATCAAAGGAATGAAAATTCGTGCGAGATGTTGGTACGACAATTATTGTTTCTAGTAATTTGTTGTATAACGTCTTTTAACGACTTGTTGTATAATGGATTTCTCCTCAATCTTAGCTGTCCATTAAGGATTTGTTGTATATTCTATTTTTATTTAAAACAATAAATATACAAAAGTTCTTGAAAAGGGTACGAACACTCACCCATAATATCCAACCATTTACTATAAGAATAAAACAAATGAGAACATTTTCCTTGCTATAACTATTCCTTTTGATTTTTCCCAGCCATTGACAGTGTTGAGTTGCTAGAGAAATTTTTTATTATCCAACTATTGACAATGTTGATTTTGTCAGAGGACTGGCAGAAACAAATTAAATATTCATATATTAATAACTGCAATGGAAATAGATTAATTGATTAATTGCAATGGTAATAGATTAATTGTTGCAATGGTAATATATTAATTGTTTAATAAATTAATTGCTGCAAGGGTAATAACTGCAATGGTAATAGATTAATTGMTTAATTGCAATGGTAATAGATTAATWGATTAATTTCAATGGTAATAGATTGATTAATTGCAATGGTAATAGATTAATTGCGATGGTAATAGTTCACTAATTTGCACTTAGTCATAAATGTTTAACAACTAATGGTTTATGGTTTATTTGTGTAATATTTTAATGGCTTGGGAAAGATCATGGTTGAGGGTTTAATAGTTTTATTAGCTAAATTGATTAATAGTTTAACAATTAATTGGTTACTATGTGCCTTGTGCCTTAAGTTGAATTGTAAATGGTGCTTGGTCATAGTTGTTACACCACATATGATTGCCTTGTAGAAAAACTAGAAATCCTTCGGTTAGTTGCACAATTTAAATTTGAATGATGTCACCTTGCATCCTATTGACTTGTTGATTAAGTGCTTGGGTACAGTCTTCACATATTTATTGACAGATAATTCAGTCTCCTAGCGTGAGGGATGTTTCTCGGGTTAAGGGTCTATATATTTTATGTTGCACTATGGTTACTGTTACACCTATCGCCTTGTGACGTCATGATTTCTGATGAGGGGATCATTGCACGCCCTAATTGATAGATGCGAAGGATAACCTAGCCAGAGTCTTTTGCTTCCCAATGTGAGCATATTGTTCATTGTAATTGATTTGGTACTTGATTCTGTAACACCTTAATGTGATTGGTTTTTCTCGCCTTAAAGGTTTCTAGCTCCTTGTTGTCGAAGCCTTTGTGTTGGGATTGATTGATGTTGTATTTTAGCTTAGTAGGCGTGATCTTGTGTTTGACAGGTGGGATGTAGACACCTCCTTGTTCCTTAGAGTAGTTTCCTGCCTGGAGACCTTAATTGGTCAAAATCGATGTGAACCTAGGCTTGAGCGTTGCTTATGTGTCTTGGAGGTCCTAACCTTGCAGGGTAGGATGTGCGAGTAGTCATTTTAATATTTTTCGCCTGTTGATTATCACATGTTTCATCCACTTGCATGATGTGCTAGTATGTTGGGTCATTGTTTTCTGTTGCCTGAATTGTGTGAGTTTTGTTCGTTGTCAAGTTGTTTTGATCAATTGTTGTTGTTGTTACCTTCCTGCTTAATTTTTTTTTGTTTTTTTGCACTTTCTTTGCATTGCATGTAGTTGTAACGACGAGGGTCATTACATTTGTTTTTCTGGTTTATTGTATCATCTATAATTGAACTAAATCTTGAACTAAATCTTTCCATATCAATTCAAAGATGACACATCATTGTGTAATTTTTCTTCTTCTATTATCCATAACTGCCTTAAATGTTCGAGGGGAGGGGGCCTTGCAGAGCATAGAGAATATGAAGAGAAATCAAGTGAATAAGAAGATAATTTGAGTGAATAGGAAGATCCATAAGGCATATTTTTGTTGGAGAAACCTAAGAAGACATTGAAGACAAAAGTAGGGAAAGTTAACTTGCAAATATAGAATAAAGGTGCAATGAAATGGCCTCATGGCCATCAGATGGTCTGCATTAACATTGAATCCAATTCGTTGTTTCTGCCACAATATCTCAATTCTAAGTTGGTGTTCTATGTACTCAAAGGTATTTGGTTTCCTCATTAGCCAAAACGATTTTTCTATGATATTTAGGTATCTAATTTAATTTTTTCCTTTTTGTTTTTTCTGATCATGTTAGGTTTGGAAAAGGTTGGATGGGTTCATAACAGGGATTTCATCAATAAAAATCTAAAAACTGGAGATGTGTACCATATTCCTAGTGGTTCAGTGTTTTGTTTGGTTAACATGGATGAAGGCCAACATATTCATTTTTCCTATGGCCTCAACACATCTTATAGTCTAAGCCATATAATGTTTAAAGTTTTATCAGTCCTAAAATTTGCTTTGCATGACTTTAGGGAATATTTATTGCTTCTATTAAAAATTCCCCATTATTATTTTGGTCGTAGTGGGATCAACCTCATGTATGGCCTGCAAGAAGCAATAAGAATCCAAAAGTAAGTTATATACTGCAAGATATAACATAGTGTATGTACCATTGGATATACCAAGAAGTTTTAGGATATTTAGACACTTAGGAGTTTGTTAAGTTAAACTTGGTATAACATGTCTTTAGGTAAAATAATGTTTATTTAATATTCATTAGTATGCAATGGTATTTTTGTAGTTCAATGGTCATGACGTGTTCTAGACATAGAGTAATCCGATGGCTCATATTCTCCTTGATATTAATGACTATATTGATCCATGGATTAACACCCAATTGGTCCATGATATCTATTTAAAGATAATTGAGGGTCATT
>JASDQU010202048.1:0-18092 GCA_032191745.1 Picea mariana | reverse complement strand
AAGAAGACGTCCTAGGCCTAATTGAGTTTACACCTAGGGTTTTGACTTTTAGGGTTTGAAAGGCCTTGCCTTTGCAACACTTTTCATCCCTAGATTTATGTTTTGAAGCTAGCCGTTTTTGCCAAGGATTTTTAAGGAAAGAGGGAGGAGCATGAGGCCTTGCTTAAGCAACACCGAAATGAGCCTCCTCCCCTTAGGGTTTTGACTTCATGGCCCTGCCATTGCAGCACCATCAAGCCTAACTCTCTTGTCCTTGAATTTAGATTCTCTCGAGACTTTAGCCTTGCTCCTTGACTCCATTATACCCTGAGGCACTAGTCTAGAACTCCAACGTTGAGATTCTTGTGTTAAAACAACACTTTTAAACTTCTTAAATTTGAAACCCTACTAACCTTAACGTCTCACTAACCCTAATTTGATGATGACGTCATGCCTAGTTTGAACCTTTGGCTGATAAAAAACGTTGTGGCTTGGTCATCTAGCAATAGACATTGAAGTGTTGATTATTGTCATTGGCTAATTTGCAAAACGTCCACCTCTTTGCCTATCAAACTAACCCTGGGACTAGGTTGACGTCACCTCTAGTATAGTGACGCAGCAACCTTTGTATGTGAGCATATGATGATATTTAATGTGTTGTGATAATTCAAGGATTGATCGTATACATTGAATGCTATATCATTTCCGGTGTTATTCAGAAGTAACATTATAAACCATAGTCATTTTTTTTGCAATCATTGACTTCGTCAATAATTACTGCTATATGTGCTCATATATATAATAAAGATAGTCATTAATTTATGAAGTACTGACCTCTGCTGCACATTTTAGTTTTATTGTTGCCTTGTCTCGCAAACAGGTGCCTATTCCATGGTTCATCTTCTTTTTGACTATCTTCTTGGCGGTAATCTGTGAAGGGAAAACTTACTTTAACCTCTTGAGCCTTAATCCCTTGACCCTTTTCCTTTCAACACCCCAGATTACCTTGGGACGTCTCCCTTGGGTTTAGCCACCCTAAATAGAAAGAGCCCCCCATCGAGGTGACAGTGGGTGGGGAAGCTCCTGTTACGCCAATTTGATCCCTACCTTCCAGCTACTTGACCTAGACTACAAACTGAGCGATAACAAGTCCAAGCTAGGCTTGTTCTCCCAAAACTGGCCAGCGAGCAAGGTCTTGCAAAACAAAAGGGTACGCCCACCAAACATATCAAGTCAAAGATATCATGGCAAGTGTAAACCACATCAAATAAGCATGGCACCTAAACATGTGCATCAAAACTACCTCATCAAATTAAACAAATGCTCAAAACCCTATACAATTGACCAAGTTTAAGTATGGGAGGGGTGTCATAGGAGTCCTATTGGGTAGACCAAAGCCCTCAAGTAGGGGATGCTCCCAAGGATGGCCTTTCAAGGATATTTAATGGGTGATGAGGTGGAAGGGGTTTAGACTTCATAGGTCGATGAGTTTCATGACATCCAAGGGATCGTATTATCTCATTCATTGGTGCCTTTGTAGAGGGTGTGTGGCACCTTCATTTGCGAAGCACTTTTTCCAAGCCCATCTTCTTGCCATTCTTTATTTCTTTCATTGTTTAAGGAACGAGTTGAATGCCACTGTCCTGGTGTGGTGTCCAGATAATGACAGTGTCACTCACAAGTAGCTCGCAAAAATGAGAAGGTTGGCTCGTGATGAGACCCCATTTCTCTCAGTTGTGTAACTGAGAGCCACTACCCGGTCTTGGTGACCAAATGATGCCTTGGGCGAAGCATCTGGAAGGTTTATATCTAGGATTTTATGTTTTTAGCCAACAATAGTCACTCTAGGCCTTCAATCCCTTCTTCCCATGAAATGAGGTACATGCCCTTCTTGGGTCTCTAAAGTCAAAGGGCCTAGAAGAGGACAATATGATGGGAAAGAGGACAATATGATGGGAGTGTAATGAGCGGAAAGTGGTAAGTATGGCCGGGAATGGTATGATAACCCCTTAAGGGACCTCTAGTCACAAACCTTTCCCAAAGGTTGGCCACTTACTAGGAAATCTATGACACTCACCAAGGTGAAACAAGGTCAAAGGAATAATGTCCAAGCAGGCGTTCTCTAATCAAAAGAAGCTTAAATACAACATGTTCAAATGCCTTAAATATTAGGGTGATTACCTGCCACAATACTTGACTTGTACCACATGGAGCAAGACCCATCTGCCTTCCAGAAGCTAGCTGGTGTGGTGGATGCATTGACAATGGATCAAAATGTGGTGATAGAGTAGGCTTCCATATGTGCAAGTGGACACTGCTGGTCATGTAGTCTCTCGACACTCCATATCTGCAACCTGAGGGCCTTGAGACATGATCTCCTTAGTTATCCCACAAAATGGGGATAACATCTGGCTCCTACTTGGGGACATGTGCTCGCCATAGATTGCATGAGAACCACAACATCTCTTGGTAGACCGGTGCATACACTGAAACAAAAACCATCAAATCTAGGGTGGTTCTATCACCCTTTGTCCATATACATAAAAAGCCAAATAAAAACTAATCCAGAAAAGAAAATTTTAGCATTTTTTCAAAAACTTCTAAACTAAGCATGGAATCAATATGCAAGTAGAGCAAAATGAAATATGAAATGCAGCTAAACTGATATGAGCAATCAAGATGCAAACACAAGTAAAGAAAAATTACCTACCTACTTACTTGGGGCTCGGGCCCTGAAGAAGTCATGTGCTGCCTTGGTAATAATATTTGAGGAGAGATCCATTCACTGGTAGTGGCATCCTCCTCCCTTCTGTTGTGGATAAGTAAAAAGAGTCTGGCCCGGATATTTCCTCTATCTTGTAGGGCCCTAATCAAAGTCTGTCGAACTTTTGATGCATTCTAGTTTTTTCTCTCCTCTTGTCCCACATTAAGACTTGGTTCCCTTCCTTGAAATCTCTTTTCCTGGCCTTTCGACCAAAGGTTCCTTTCACCTTTTCTTGATTCTTTTCCATTTGATCAAAGGCCATTCTTCGAGTTTCGTCCAATTCCATGAGTTGATCAATTCGCCCCTGCAATGCTTCTTTATCTGTAACGAATTGTTGGGCTATTTGTACTGCTGGAATCTGGAGATTTATAGGCAAGAGGGCTTCTAAGCCATAAATCAACTCAAAAGGGGTTTTTCTGGTGGAGGTCTTGGTAGTTGTGCGGTTAGCCCACAAGGCATACTTAATTTTGCTGTCCCAACTCTTCTTGTTTTCCCCAACGATCTTCTCCACAATGTTCATGATGTTTTTGTTGTTGGATTCTGCAATCCATTTCCTTGAGGGTAATAATTTGAGGAGTGTGATAAAACAATCCCATACTTAAAGCAAAACTCATTGAGTGCCATTGAGCTAAAAGCTTTGGCGTTATTGGTGGTTATCTTAGTAGGAACATTGAATCTAGTAATAATCTTTTCCTTGAGGAACTTCATCACAACTTCTTCTGTTGCTTTCTTTATTGGGACAATTTCTAGCCATCTGGTGAAGTAATCGATGGCGGTCAAAATCGATTGATACCCATTACTAGAGTTGTCCTTGAACTCACCAATGAAATCCAATCCCCATTATTGAAAGGGTGCTTCTACAATGGCTGGCTTAAGGGGAAGATCAGGAAGGCGTTGCTTGCCAGTATAAAATTGGCATGGTTGACAAGATCTAACATATCAATGCGTGTTGGAGAAAATAGTAGGCCAATAGTATCCTGCCCTTAAAATCTTATGGGTAGTGGTGTGTGCTGCAAAATGGCCACCACAATGCCAATCCAAGGTGGCCCTGGCATTGGTCAATCCAAAGGGCATTCTTAAATACTTATAAGCTCCCCAAGGGGTGGTGAAAGCAGTTTTTAGTTGGTCATCATCCTTTACCAACACTTGATTATATCCTGAGAAACCATCAAGCATGGACATCATTTCTGCTCCAATGACCCTTTGCAAAAGATACTCCATGTTTGGTAGAGGGTAATTGTTCTTAAGTGAAGCTTGGCTTAAATTTATGAAATCTACACATATCCTGATTTCACCAGTCTTTTTCCTTACGATGACCGGATTAGACACCCATGATGAATATCTGATAGGCTCAATTATTCCTGTCAACCATCTTTTGTGACTCCTTTTGTACCTGTGGGGCAACCTTCGGGTTCATTTACCTTAGTTTCTGTCAGAAGGGTTTGTGCCATCTATAAGGGGAATAACGTGTTGTATGACGTCTTCACGGTTTTCCTTCAAATCTTCGTAAGACCAAGCGAAGACATCCTTAAATTCTCTTATAAGGGAAATCAACTTCTCCCTTTCATCAACCGTTGTTCCTTTCCCAAACTTGATCATCGTTGGGGATTCCTCGGTCCCAATGTTGAAATCAATGATCTCGTCATTGATTTTGCTTGAGGGCTTCCCTTTATACATGTCATTCCGATCGAAAGGTTTTCTAAGGGGACGATACCTTTGGGTAAGGGTCTGTCAGCTATATCAATGATCTCAATATTTTCCTTTTCTGCTAATAGATTTATCTGGGCCTTCAAGAATTCACCTTCATTTTGGAGAAAACACAAAATTTGGCTTTCGCTATCAAAACTTGCCAATGTTCTAAGTTGTCGGGTAGTGAGGGCCTGTAATTTACTTCCACCTTATAGAGACCGATCTCCTTGAAAAGTTGTAAAGTGGAGGCAGAGACAACAAGGTTGCATGCCAGATGATTCTCTTCCCTAGGGATGGCTTCAATAGAAAAGTTGTCAATTTTTTTTATGGCGCCCCACACAACATCCCTGTATTGTTTCAACCTTGGGTTTTTAGCAACGAATTTCTTGTTAACTTGTGAAATGATTAAGTCAGAGTCCCCTCTCACGTGCAAGGTATTGATGTTCATATTGATAGAAAGATTAATTCCTAGGATAAGGGCTTCGTACTTGACGATGTTATTTATGCAGTTGAACTCAAGCCTGTATGAGAAAAGGGTAGTCTCATTGTCTGGTGATGTTAAGACTATCCCTGCACCTGAGCCTATGCTTGAGTGCGCACCATCGAAATCTAAGCCCCGAGATCCGTCTTTCTTTTCCTCATCAAGGAAAAGGGAGTTTGCCAAAATGAAGGTGTTGTCAATTCGTTCTTCTAGAACCTGGTGGGTTATATTGACATGATCCACAACACCTTCACTTTTGGTCTTGCTTGGGGAAAAAACTTTCTCCTCACCTTTGATGATATCAACTTTTCTTTCTTTGTGAGGCTCTGTCAAGACTTGTTGAATATGTTGCAGAAAATCTTCTTTAGCTTGTTTTGTTGCTTGTCTCCTTTCAACCTCAAAAATCTCATTTGTTGGGCAAGGTGTACTTCTTGGTGTTGCTTCCTTTTATTTTTCCAATAGATTGATCATGTGACGAGATGCCCTTTTAGTTGCCTTCTCTTGTTTCTCTTGTAGGTATGTTCTAACATCGAGGGGAAAGTCTGGTGAGACAAAGTCATCAATCTGATTAATCTGAAAGGTCTCTTTAAGACGTTCTTCCTCTTGTATGAGAGAGGAGGTTATGTTTGCTTCTATTTCACATGCTCTTTCTTGAGCTTCAAACAAAGTTGTAGGGTATCTCCCAATTAAAACCCCATATGGGTCTTTCATGGTTGATATGTAAGACTTGAGGATAGTAGCTCTGGAAGGTCTTAAATCTTGAGGAAAACTTCTTACGAGGGTGTTGAAGCTATCATTGAAATCCCTTATACTTTCCCCTGACTCTCTCTTGTAATTGTAGAGCTGGTTATAAAGGGTTTGATAATCTTTTTTCTTTCCAAATCTTTTGGTATAACGTTCTTGAAAGAGGTCCCAATTCGTGATTGTCCCTGGGAGAATACTGTCAAGCCATTCCTTGGCCTTTCCGACAAAAGTGTAAGAGAAGAGTCTCATCAGGATATCCTCATGTTGGTCACTTAGGAAAAGTCACTTAAGCCTAAGTCAACGAAGAATTATAATGAAAAGGTGCTAAAGGGGGACTTAATTAATTAATTATTCACCTTAGGAGGAAAAGTGCCTAGCTTAAGTGAGGTCAATGGTGATTTAGATTGGGAATGGTATAAAGGGAGGAATTTGACTTAATTAGGACCTTAGGAGGAAAAGTGCCTAGCTTAAGTGAGGTCAATGGTGATTTAGATTGGGAATGGTATAAAGGGAGGAATTTGACTTAATTCCTAATTATGCATTGTTATGATTTGATGTTGAGAGTTCCCAGAGGAGGAAGTGAGTCGACCTTACTGTTTTGTGGATTTCTGGAGGAAACCACAACCATTGATCGGTTTCGGTGTTGAGAGACACACCCTAGACCATCGGAGATACCATCCAGGTACTTTATCGAGCTATTCAGGAGTATCCAGTACAGTGTGCGCAGCTCAGCCAGTGAGGGCGCAAGTCAGATTGAGGGTTTGTTGAGCTGCACGAGGTCTGAGCTCAGATTGCAGTTTCCTTCCGACCCAGTTGAGATCCAGTCAGGGCGCTTTGATTGAGCCACTTCCCATTAGATTCTGACTATGGAATCTTGCAGAGCGCATCATCCAGCCATTTAGGGTGCAACTCTTCCAACAGGACATTTGGGGTTGCAGACGGAGCATCAGGACGGATCCGGGGAAACCATTTCGACCCAATTCCGCATTTGGCGAGACGATCGTTTTGAGCCCTATAATAGCTGATTCCGTTGGTGGAATCATTTGGGGTGCATCTAGTGTCCCAGGAGGTGCACAAACCCCCCAGGGGTTGAGATCCAGTGCCTCTGAGACCAGATCTGACATCCGATACTCATCCATTTCAGTCTAGAGACCAGGGCGCTTCTATTGGAGCAGTTTCCATCTCATTCCATCGGATCTATCCTTCTAGACGAGTTTTATAGTTTGTAGCGGTTATCGTACTTCTCCAGGATCACCTATTTTGCCGATCTATCCATGCATGCATCAGATTTGCCTTCATCTTCTGATCACGGGTATTTCCATGCTATTTGCTTGTATTCCAGTGAAGATCCTTGAGATCTAACTGACAACTATACTCTATATTTCCAGTGTGTTACTGTATTCCCATGCTTGAGTTGCATAATACATATTATTGGCAGTTGTTGTTCTTTATTTTTGCATGCATCCTCTATATGCTATTTAAACCATAAATATATAACATGCACATGCAATAGCCATAAACATCTCAGACACACATATAAATCGCATCCAGAAACCCCCAGAGTATCAGATCTGCATATAAAATGCATTTAGAAACCCCCAGTGTATCAGATCTGCGAGACAAAACCCTAGATCAGTAGTAAATATCCTGATCAACGGGATCAGGGATATTTTAGTGGTATCAGAGCTTTAGTCCTGCCAGCCTGTGACTAAAGACAATGAATACAACAGAAGAACGAGATGGCCGAGAACACGTAGGTGATGAATATGTCACTTACAATAGGCGCAAGGAAAGAAGGACTAACTTTCCTCCGTTCCCTCCCAGTTCAGAAGAAGAGGAAGAGGCATAAAGAGAAGCTGAGAGAAGGGCCGAGCGCGAAGCAGAGAAGAGGCTAGGAGATAGATATGAGCAACTAAAGGGAAATGGTAAGGCCCTCTTGGAACCAAAGGCAGCCTTCATGCAGGTTATCGGTGATATGTTAGCTAGTTAGTGGATCATGTCACAGTCCTTGGTTCAGGTGGCTGATAGATTGGCTATGGTGGATATTTTGGGCACCCAAGCCACACATGCAGTATAGGGGAACTCAGGGGTAGGCAGTAGACCTTGTTGCCGTCCTAATACACACTTGCAAACGTCAACTAAGTCTGGCTCACTTAGTGTGTCCTTGGAGGCACAATGCCTAGGTTCACAACCCACGTTGTCACTTTGACCGGAACCTCTTCCGTCTAGGCTTACTCCTAGGGAAGCCAAGGGGGGTAGACCCTAGTTTCTAGATGAGATTTAGCGTTCAAGTTCTAGGAGTTTATTTTAATTTGTTAAGGTTTGGGGGAGTCTAACCTATGATGCTAAGGCAGCAATGCAAGATGCAAGGTTAGGTATGTTAAGCAATCCCTTTCCCTAAGTCAACTAAGACTAGTGCCTAAGGTTGGGCAAGGGGTCAACTAAAGTTAAAGGGTGTTTCGTTACAATATGATTACAAATATTATAAAAGAATAGTTATACCCACAAGAGTGTTAGATACTCACAATCAATAAAGAATGTTAGAGATACAATGATACAATGTAACAAGCTAACCACGTATTGTTTGTATGTGCAGGATATAAAGATCAAGGCATTGGCATCATCAACACATTAAGTTCATCATCAACATTCACATGGATATTTAGAAGATTTAGAAATTAAAGCATAAATGTCCCACAATGATTATGATATCAACACTTTAGTTATTTAACCCACAAAGTATTATTAGATGAAAGATTGAATTACAAGTATTAAGCCCAAGGTTTAATTACTTAAGTGAGTTAAGGGTTTCTTAAGATTTGAAGATTTTAATTTCCCTTATTAAGTGTTTAACCAAAAACCTCCTCCCCCGATTGCCAAATAGCTGCTGGATGCTCAAGAAGTGAGGCAACGAGGCCTACCCTAGCTTCGCAGGTCAGCCCAAAGAATTGAGTTTTTACGGAAATGACGCTCCTTAGCGCCGTGAGACCGTCCCCGGCCTATCACTTTTCGTTGCCCTCTTCAATCCCCGTTTTAGATGGTGAAGATGGTGGTTTAAAGTACCCTATTAAGTCTATTAAGTATGTATATCAATTGGTTAGACTTTTAGGTGTATTAGAGAGTGTTTTGGTGACTTTTAGTTGCCTTTTATTGGTGATTTAGGACCAAAACCGAAACTTTGTGAAGCTTGTAAATGTGTTATTCAGGCATAAGAATGAAGCATCTAACACATGTATAGCAATGTAAAAGCAAGCTGAAATAACGATTTAATTTGTCACCACGATTGCATCATTAACATGAGAAAGCTTGTTAAAGAATACTAATGCACAAAGCAAGAACAACTTGCCAAATGAATGAGAAAATAGCTCAAGCTTATGACACTTATCTTATGTTGTTAGAGCATTAAAGATCAAAGCATTAAGTGTGAAAAGGAGCTTGAATATTTAAGTGTGTGTTGCCGTCCTTATACACACTTGCAGACGTGAGTTGAGTTCGGCTCACTCAGTGTGTCCTTGGAGGCACAATGCCTAGGTTCACAGCTGACGCTGTCACTTTGACTGGAACCTCTTTCGTCTAGGCTCACTCCTAGGGAAGCCAAAGGGGGTAGACCTTAGTTACTAAATGTGTTAGAGTTAGGTTCTAGGAGTTAATTTTAATTTGTTAAGGTTAGAGGGGATTCTAATCCTAAGATGCTAAGACAACCATGCAAGATGCAAGGGTTAGCATGCGAAGCAAGTCCTTTCCCTAGGTCAACTAAGACTAGTGCCTAGAAATTGGGCAAGGGGTCAACTATGTTCAGGGGTTGTTATTACAAAAGATTACAAGTTACAATTTTACAAGAAAGAATAACTCAATAAAAGAATACCATGTACATTTACTTACAAGATTTACAATTTAAAGAATGATAGATCATAACAAGAAGCTAATCAAGTTTATCTTCAATGTGTGTAGGATACAAAAGAGTTAAAGCATTAAATCACATCACCATTTACACGAGATTATCATCAATACATTACTTCATCAACAGATTCCAAAGTTTTAGAGAATTAAACACAAATATTATGAAGAGTATTGGAGACAATCTACACTCTTAACTATTAAGCCCCCAAGTATTCTATTAAATTTGGTCAAGGGTTTAATAGTTAGGCTTTTCATAAGATTTAACAAATTTTATTAGCTTTCACCGAAGCCTCCTCCTCCTGTTGCCAAATAACTGTTGGACGCTCAAGATAGTATGGCAACGAGGCCAACCCTAGCAGAACCAGTCAGCCTGATAGTAAGAGTACTTCCCGGAGAGGACACCCACCTGGAGTGCCACGGGACAATCCCCTGCCACTACCCTCTGTTGTTTTCCTCAAACCCATTTTAGATGGTGGAGATGGTGGTCTAAGGTACCCTAAAGTAGTCTATTAAGTATATATAACAATTAGGTAGACTTTTAGGTGATTTAAAGAGTGTTTAGAAGGTTTTAAAGTACCTTTTTAGTGCAAATTAATGAGATGGCCGAAACTGTTACTTGCTCCCAGAGTGTGTTGCTTAGGCTTAAAACAATGAGTGAATCAACACATAATAAGAAAATAAGAGAGATAGCTGAAAGAAATAGAGATTATATCACATGCACATCAATATAAGTTCGATTAGAGACAATAGATCAATGGCAAGAACAACTTGCCTTAAGAGATGAGAAAGAAAATTATTAAGTGTGTTTGCCTACTTAACCAGTCAACAAATTCCAAGCCCAAGACGTGGCTACCAATAGATGTAAGCAATGAATCAATAAACCACTTATTTGTTAAACACTTTAAGATGTATCAAGCATGAACATTAAAATGTGTGCTCAAGAGAGTGATTAAGAGCTTGAAAAGAAGTGAACTAAGCAAGATCCAAATAGAAAAACTTAAGTGTGTTGCCCAATGGGCTTAAGATGAGAGATTAGATTTAAAACATAAGCATTAAGAACATTAAACCATTAGATCAACCACATCACATGTAAGAATAAAGCATTAACACATTAGCCTTACCTCTTTGGGGTGTTCCTCTCCCAACTAGGTAGGTTATTAAGTGATCTTGACTTAGTTAGATTAAGTGTTCTTAGATCTTAGTTATTAGGGCAAACAAATGAAAGATGAGCAAAGGAAAAGTAAACTAATAAGCAAACTAATCAAGCAAACCCCACGTCAAGGTTGAGAAGGTGCCCACACCTTCTAAACCTTGCGGCCAAGCTAAAGAAAACTCAAAAAAATGAAAGAAAAACTAGATCTAGCCTACGTCCTACCTAACGACAAGCTTAAAGAAGAGGGGAGGCCGTACCACTTCCCCTCTTACACCTTAAGCTCAAACAAACAAGCAAATAAAAGGAGAAAGTGCACTTCTAGGCTAGAAAATGACAAGAGGGGGTTAGAAATAGCTACCAAACTCCCCCAAGGGGTCTTGAAGTGTTGTGTGTGTCTCTTTGGGGCAGCCAAGAGCCTCCAACCAGATCTGATATACCTGTAAAAACAGCAAGCTTTGCTTGCTAGGATGGCTATACACAACCAAACAATCTTAAGGAAACCCTTGCCCTTTTGGGACAAAAACTTTCCACAATAAAAGATATAAATTTTAAATTATTTTGACCTATCTAAACCAAGATATGCTAGCTGAAAATGAGATGGATGTACAGCAATATGGGAGAAAAGTAATAGATCTAGATAGTTGGAGTTTGAAAAAGCTTCAAGTGACCCTTCCCTTCTAGAAGGAGTTCCCAATGAAACTTTGGAGATGAACCTGCAATATCCTTTCAAATCCAAGCATACAAAAGACAATACGTTGATGTAATGATATTAAACGACACTTCAATTTAATTCAAACATCAAGATATATAGACCAATAGGCATACGCACTACCAAGCCTACTTAGATAACACTTTACCTAAGATCTAGTGTTGCAAGAAATAAGAAAGAACATTAAACAATATTACCTCCCATGCATAAGAACAATAAGCACACGCATTACCCTTCTTGTTGTCCTCCAAAGCTTCCAAAATATTATTACCAAAGAAGTGATCTTGGAGAGGAAGACTCCAAAACCCTAGAGCAAGAATGACAATGAAATGGAAATGACAAGAGAGAGAGAGGTGAAAATCAAGTAGCATAACAATAGCTCAAGATATGGTGTGTTGGGGAGGAGAAAAGAGATCCATTTATACTTGGAGAGGCAAACCTACCTCTCTTGGATCTAAGCCAAGTGTCCACCACTAAGCAATAGAGTAGATCTCTAGGCTAGGGCACACCTCCTAGGGCTTGCACAATAGATCTAGGGTGTAGAAAAATAGAAAAATTAATTAGATAGATCTAATGGCATGTAGGAGGTGTGGGATTCGTGCCAAGGTAAATGAAGAGTCTCAAATAATTTTTTAGAAATTATTTGCGGAGTTTCTAGATGAGGGAGGGCGCACCTCTTGGGATGAGGAGAAGGTGATGAGAGGTGAGGAATGAATGTAGGGTGTTGGGATCACACAAAGGCTCAAGGAGAGGTGTGGGATCCATGCTAGGGTGAGGTGAAGAGTCTCTCAAAAATAAAAAACGTAACTTTTATTGGAGAGACAAAAAGGAGGGCACAACTCTCTTGGAGAGCGCTCCCCATGGTCAAAAATCAACCCAAATGCAAATATGGGTGATGTGGAGGAAGGGGATCACCACTAGGGGTGAATACAAGGCTAAATGAAGTGAAAGATTAAGAGAGGGGGCCACACTCAAGTCACAATTAAATTAAAAATGAAAAACGTCAATCCCCCCTAGTGGGGCACAACTTTTGAGTGTGGAGGTGGCAAAAGGGGTTAAACAAGGTTGAAAAAGGTTGGGAGGCTAAGGTTATGCTTAGGGGGTCTCTCTCTAACCATCATTTCAACATTTCACATCATCTAACTCATTATTACATTTTTTACATTTTGCCATGTTTGGACTTTAGCAATTAAAATTGTTGTTTTAGACTCACTAACACTCTAGGTGGACTAACCCATCGCTAAAGTCGTCCGACCGAGCTGAAACTTGGTCCATGGATGTAGGGGGTGCTATTCCATTTCTTTTGAGCACAAGTACCCCTATTAAAAGTCCAAGGATCTAGTTTTTACAATTATTGCTCAAAAACAATTAATTAATTAAATAATTAAATCTCCAAACTTAGGGAAATTTAATTAAAAATTAATTAATTAAAAAAAACTAACCTAGACTCGACGGAATTCCGCGAAACTTTCTATGATGTCTTGCATGGTCATTTACAATGAATTCCCTATATAGTTACCAAAACATAAGCCCACTAGAATGTCGTTCACCACTTTGGAGGACATATGCAAAGTGTGAGGGAAAAACTCAAGGGAAATCAGTAAGGCTGAAAAGCCCAACTGATAACCTGATGATAAAAAACCCCCGGTGAAAGGAACTCTCCCAGTGAACCGATCCCAAGGTAACTGAACTAGACATGACTCATGCAGACCTATTACATTATTAACCCACATAGGGGTGCGGAAATTCCAAGTACAGAAATAAGTGCTGGGCCAAACACAACCCTGTAGAACCAAAGGTCTTCGACAATCATGGGCATCTGACGATGCATCTCTTCATGGCACATGAGTTGACCACTGGTGCTAAATGGGCGGTCAACAGTGTGTACCTACACTATCAACTTATCCAACAATTTATTAATTTAAGTGTGTTGGCAAATGGCCTTAAGAATGTTATAGCATGAAAAGGAAAACCATCTACTAAACCATTAAAGCATAAACCATTTAGTGTGTGTTGGATTAGAGCATGTAATAAAAATAGATCTTAAAGAGCTTATGACATGCAACTAGGAATAAACAAGTTGATTAAGCTTAGGATTAAGTGTGTGAGAGATCTAGATCTAGATGATTTTAACCATTAAAGCATGAAAAGATCACTAGCACATTAAAACCCTAGCCTTACGATTTTGGGTATTTCTCTCCCAAGATGTAGGCAATTATTAAGGTTAGAGATAACTTGGATAGAAAGAGAAAGAGGCGAACAAGAGAGGAAAGAGAGAGAGGCAAGCAAGCAAGGCAAACAAGCAAAACAAACAAGCAACCACTACAAGAAGCTCACTAACCCCACGTCCTAGCTTAGGAGAGTGTTTTTGAGATGAAAAATGAAAAGCTAGATCTTACCCAAGCTCACATGTGGGAGGTAGGCCATACCAATCCTCCTCTCAAGCTATGAGCAACTAAAATCAACAAGAAGTGAAGGAAAATATGCACAAGAAGCTAGAGAAAGTGAAGAGAAAGGTTGAGAATGTTACCCACTTGAAGAGAAGGGTCTTGGAGTGTTGTGTGGACGATTTTGGGTAGCATAACCCCCTCAACCAGATTTGAACCTGCAAAAACCAACAAGGTATGCTTGCTGGAAATGCTACACACAACAAACAAAGATGAAGAAAAATTTCTATTTTTGGTAGAAATTTTTCACATAGAAAATTTTATGGAAAAGATAGATTTAGATGACCAATATACTATGTTAAACTAGCTGAAATATATATGTAAGGACAACAAGAAAGAATGAGAAAAGAGGAGTGAGAAAGTAGGAGTTTATATGTGCTTTAAAGGAGGACTCTTCCTTGAGGCATTCCCAATAAAACCCTTGAAGCCAAACCTGCAAAAACTTGACAAGATCTATGCATACAAGAAGATAATATGATGAATATGCTAATAAGATGAAATACTTGCACCCTATCTAGCAAACCCACATATATAGATCTACAAGAATACTCGTTGTTAGATCTACCCAAGTAACACTTTACCCAAGATCTAATCTATGCAATCACCATGTCAAATCAAAACAAGATTACCTCATGTGTAGCAAGAACAAAAATACTTGTTGCTCTTCCAATGATCCTTCAAAGTTTCTCCTTTATTACTCAAGAAATAGATCTTGGAGAAATACTTGCTCCAAAACCCTAAGAGCCAAAGAATGGAAGAAAGATGGAACAAGAAGGGAGAGAGAGAGAAGAGATAGAAATCAAGTAGCATAACAATAGCTCAAGACATGGTGAGAAAATGAGGGTGAGAGGGGTTCCTCTTATACTTGGAGAGGCAAACTCACCCCTCTTGGATCAATGCCAAGTGTCCACCACCAAGCACAAGAGGGAATCCCAAGGGTAGGGTGCACCATCTAGGGTTTGATCTCATGGACCAAGGGTGTGGATGAGTGAGAGAGTGTTGGGATCACACAAAAGGGTAGTGGGAGGCTAGGGGATGCATGCCAAGGGAGAGAAGGGGCCCTATTGCCGTCCTTATACACACTTGCAGACGTGAGCTAAGTCCGGCTCACTTAGTGTGCCCTTGGAGGCACAATGCCTAGGTTCACAGCCTACGCTGTCATTTTGACCGGAACCTCTTCCGTTTAGACTTACTCCTAAGGAAGCCAAAGGGGGTAGACCTTAGTTACTAAATGAATTAAGTTAAGTTCTAGGAGTTAGTTTTAATTTCTTAAGGTTAAAGGGGATCTAATCTAGGATGCTAAGGCAACAATGCAAGGTGCAAGGGTTATCATGTAAAGCAAAACCTTTCCCTAGGTCAACTAAGACTAGTGCCTAAGGTTGGGCAATGGGGTCAACTGGATGTTAGGGGTTGTTCTTTACAAAATATTACAAGTTACTTACAAGTTTACAAAAAACCAATTAAAGAATACCATGTACAATTACTTACAATCAAGAATGCTAGGACACAAATCATACAAAGCAAGCTAACCACATTTTTACTTCTTATGTGTGCAGGAAATCACAAAATAAGAGCATCAACATTTCATCATCATATTCAACAGATCATCATCAATATGTCATTGTTATCAAGACATCAAGATCAACAACAATTTAAGAAGATTTAGAAAACTTAAGCACAAATGTTGTTAGGATTATCGAAGATGATCCACACTCTTAATTACTAAACCCCCAAGTATTCAATTAGGTTTGGTCTAGGGTTTAATTATTAGGCTTTATTAAGATTTATCAAAGTTTTATTAAAGCTCTCACCGAAGCCTCCTCCTCCTATTGCCAAATAACTGCTGGATGCTCAAGATAGTATGGCAACGAGGCCAACCCTAGCAGAACCAGTCAGCCCAAAACAAGAGTACTTCCCGGAGAGGACACACACCTGGTGCGCCACGAGACAGTCCCCTGCCACTACCCTCCGTTGTTTTCCTCAAGCCCCGTTTTAGATGGTGAAGATGGTGGTCTAAGGTACCCTAAATAGTCTATTAAGTATATAAGTTGATTAGGTAGACTGTTAGGTGATTATTAGAGTGTTTAGAAGATTTTAAAGCACTTTTTCGATGCAATTTAGTGATATGACCGAAACTTAAATGAGATTTTAAGTGTGTTGCCTTAAGCTTATGCAATTCAAATATATCAACACATGTAAAACGAATAAGATAGCTGAAAAGTAAAGACTATCACATGCACAATAAGAGCTTGCTATGACATAAGAGCATTAGGGCAAGAACAACTTGCCTTCAAGAGATAAGAAGAAGATTTAGTGTGTGTTTGCCTTATTAACCAATTAACATTCAAGCCCAAGCAAATGGCTTCCAATAGATATAAGCAATAGACCAATACCAATTACTTGTTAAGCACTTTAAAGATGTTAAGCATTAAGATCTAAACCATGTGCATAAAGGAAGATAACAAGCTTGAAATGAAACTAAGCAATATGATAGATCTAGTTAGGTTACTTAAGTGTTTTTCCCAATAGGCTTAAGGTTAAGATGTAGATCTAAAACATAAGCAATATATCATTGAACCATAGATCACATTTATCACATCAACATTTAGCCTTACCTATTGGGGTATTTCTCTCCCAACTAGATAGGTATTATTTTGAGATTTTGCTTAGTTAGGTTAATTTCTTTTGAGATTTAGTGATTAGGACAAATAAGAAAAGATAAAGAGGGAGAGAAAAACTAAGCAAATAAATTATCAAGCAAGCAAGAAACCAAGAGATAATTCTACCCCACGTCCTAGGTTGAGAAGGTGCCCCTCACCTTCTAAACCTCACGTCTTAGCTAAAAAAAGGAGAGCAAAATGCTAAAAAAATTGAAACCCTAACTAAATCTAACTACCCAACAAGCTCAAACCAAGATGGGGGCCGTACCACTTCTTCCCCTAAAGTTGTAAGCAAGTAACAAGCAAGAAGAAGAGGCAAAATGTACCAAAATGATGAAAATTTGAGAGGTAGGGTTGAGAGATAGCTACCAAACCCCTTGGAGGGCCTTCTAGTGTTGTGTGGATGTCCTTTGGGCAGCCAATGCTTCTCTCATTCAGATCTGAAACCTGCAAAACCAACAAGCTATGCTTGCTAGGAAAACTACACACAACCAAGAAAGGTGATGGAAAAACCCTTGCTTTTTAGGGCAAGAACCTTCCACAAGAATAATAGAGTATATTGTATATAAAATGACCTACTTAAACAATTATATGCTAGCTGAAAATGGAATGTATGAGCAACAATATAGATGAAGAGTAATAGGGTTAGAGAAATGGAGTGTATGAAAGCTTCAAGAGACCCTTCTCCTTGAAGGAGTTCCCAATGAAACCCTAGAAGTATAAACTTGCAAAACCTTCTTAAGTGATATGCATACAAGAGATAATATGTTGATGTATGTAAATAAAACGACACTTCGATCCTATCTAATACATCAAGATAGGTAAACCCATAAGCATATGCATTAGTAGATCCACTTAGATAACACTTTACTTAAGATCCAATGTTGCAATCACCTAAAACAATTTTTATACAATATTACCTCATATTCATAAGAAAACCAAGCATACATCTTGCTCCTCTAGTTATTGTCCAAAGTTTCTCCTTTATTGATATTACTCAAGAAAAATAGTCTTGGAGAGAAAATACTCCAAAACCCTAGAGCATAGAATGGAAATGAATGAAATAATGGAAAGAGAGAGAGAGAGAGATGAAAATCAAGTAGCATAACAATAGCTCAAGATATGGTAAGGAAGAAGTGAGGAAAGGGTTCCTTTTATACTTGGAGAGGCAAACTCACCCCGCTTGGATCTATGCCAAGTGTCCAACACCAAGCAAAAGAGGGAATCCCAAGGGTAGGGCGCACCATCTAGGGCTTGCACAATAGATCTAGGGTGTAGAAAAATAGAAAAAGGGCTTGGATAGATCCAAGGGTGTGTAGGAGGCATGGGATTCGTGCCAAGGTAAGTGAAGAGGCACAAATAATTTTTAAAAATTATTTTGTGGAGTTTCAAGAAGAGGGAGGGCGCACTTCTCTTGGAGGGCGCACCTCTTGGGATGAAGGAAAGGTAAGGAAGGGTGAGAGATGAGTGAGGGGTGTTGGGATCACACAAAACTCATGAGAGAGGTTGTGGGATCCGTGCTAGGGTAAAGAAACAACCTCAAACCAATAAAAACGAATTTTCATT
>JASDQU010202047.1:9766-26398 GCA_032191745.1 Picea mariana | reverse complement strand
GGCAGAAAGTGAAACACCCCAATAAGATGGGACAATCCAGCTGATAGGGCAGTGGTTGGGCCTGGAGTTGCTCAAGGAAATGGAAGAGCAAATGCTGAAGATTAAGCAGAATTTGAAGGCTGCCCAAGACAGACAGAAAAGTTATGCAGACAAAGGTAGAAACCACAAAGAGTTTAAAGTGGGTGAAGCCAACAGAAGTTCCTTGAAGCTGGGAAGTTGTTCCAAGTTTGCAGCTAGATTTTGTGGATCGTTTGAAATCCTAGAAAGGATTGGACCAGTAGCTTATATGCTTGCATTGCCTGCATTCATGGTTGTTCGTAATGTATTTCATGTATCATTGCTTAAGAAGTATATACTTGATGCTAATCATGTGATTGATTGGAATGTGATCCAGGTGGAACAAGAAGGCGCTTTGCAAGTGAAACCTGTGCGCATACTGGACTGGAAGAGCAAGCAACTCCAGAATCGAGTCGTAAAGCTTGTAAAGGTGCAGTGGACCTTGTACGGTCCTGAGGACGCAACATGGGAGCATTAAGATGCTATGCGGGCAGAGTACCCACATCTTTTTGAAGATTTTGGAAATATTTCTATTGTTGTGTAAAGAGTTGCACTGAGGACAGTGCAAAAATAAGGGGAGGGGATTGTAACAACCCAAGGCCCAGCCCTTGCTGAATTGTAATTATGCTTATAGGCTGGTGAGCTGAGTGGTTATAAGTTGAGAGACTTATGTGTTTATTAGGCTGGTGAGCCAGATGCTAAGGTGAAGGAACCTGATTTTGTATATGTAAATACACACATATCACTAATAAAAATTACATTGCTGTGTGCAGACCCTCCATGAAGAAAGAGTTATGGGGGACTAAAGCCCCACTGGGTAGGGAGGGGGCTAAGTGTCTAGGAATAGGGGCTAAGCTAGAGGGCTTACCTCTAAAGGAATAATATTATTATATTATTATTTCCTAGAGGCTAAGGTTTGACTTAACTGTGTTGTCCTAAGTTCCTGGGGAAAGGGGACGAGTGTTAAGTGGATCTCATGCTGTTTTAGGGGGACATGTGTCACAACCTGGGCGCATGCAACTTGTAGGTGGAAGGTCAGCTCGTTCGAGGGGTACTCTCACTAGTCACACGATTCTCTCGATTGTCACAGATCCTTCACCATTGCGTCTGTACTCTCGCGAGGTTAGACACCCTGGAAGAGAGCCACACTCGCCACTGATGCACGCTCGATTGTAACCTGTAGTTACTGAGTTGTCCTGTGTTATTCCTGAAAAGCCCGACACATTTGTATTCGCTCGAGCCGTGCTGTGTCTTAGCATTTGGCTGTTGCCAACAACGCTGTTCCATGTCTGAGCTTGGCTTGCTGCCACATCTTGTGCCCATTCTCGTTTTCTGTTGCTGCCATTGCCCGTGTGCTAGTTGAATGCTGTCGCTGTATTGCTTAGGAGCTGAATTGAAGAAGCAGGTTGTCAGGCCTATGAGCAACTCTCCCAGGTGAGAGAGTTTGTTGTGAAGTGAGTTCTCCTGGAGGGAGTCCCGTAGCATCTACAGTACTTAGAGACTTCTGGACCAGCCTGTTGCTGAAGCCCAAGGAAAGGGAGGTGTAGTTGCCGATGGAATTGTAATAGTGAAGGGGTACCCTCCTGGGGTGGAACAGGCGTGTGGGGAATGAGGGTCTGTGGGTTGTGGGCGTAAGTGGCTCCTGGGATAAAAGATCCTTCCTGTTGTTCTGTGCAACTTCCTTGTTGTCCTTGCCAAGGCTAGAATTCCCTTGCCCGTCGGAGTTTAGTCCCAACTCGTGGGTGACCCACTGCTGAGCGTGATGAGTAGTGTGGTTTAAGGTTGAGAGGTTCGTGGAAGGTTCGCACACAGTTGGTGGTCATCCATTAAAAGATAAGTACCAATTCTTTGTTCGTTGTATGTTGTGTACTTGTAATTGCCTTATAATTAATGAGTAATGTTTGTATATATATATATATATGTTGCATCTCTGTGTTAATGTTGCTTCTGCATGAACATGTGTATGAGTAGAGTATTAACATCGGTTTAATTGCATTAGATAGATATATAGTTAGATGTGTGAATACCAGATGTTATCTCTTTTATCCCTGTTAGGTCTTATATGAGATTATTTCCACAAGCTACTCGGTGGCATGCCCTGGCCTGTTGTTTAAGGCCGAGAATATCATTGAATTGGTATCAGAGCAGTAAAGGCAAAGTTAAGGTTGCTTGGGTAGTGCTCCTGGGCCGTGGTCTAAGGCCGGGGGACGTGACAGAGATCTTCTCTTGACTCTATAGCAGAGGATTGCTGGGTTTTTTCCCTTGATTGAGAAGGGTTTTCCCAGGATAAACTCTTGTGTTCTTGTGCATGGTTATTCTTCTTGTGGTCTTGGTTACTGCAACTATTGTATATGTTATTGCTGCATTGTTTATGGTTCGAGTACATGCTAAATTGAAATAAACTACATGTGCATCAGCTAAGCATAAAAAATTCAACACGTACAACTGGGTCTGCTTAGCCAAAACACTCCTTGGAGGATATCATCCACCGTTGCATTGGCCCTTTCACAATGATTGACTATGACAGGAGCTAGTGCCTCAGCCCCTCCTTCCCCTCCCTCGACCATCAAGACTAGTGTAATGTTCCTGACTTGGCTAGTCTGGGAAACTTTGTTAATGTGTGCATGATTAATTGTGTATAGCATATATATTGAGTATACATATGGTAAATGAGACAAAAGACTATAAATCGTATATTATGATATATCCAGAGTACATTGCCGAATGCGACTGACAATAAAATAAATCACTCGGCTAGATCAAAGACAAAAGGGATCTTAGCCGAAATACAATAATCAAACTAAAATGATAATACCTGATGATAGATGGCACTGTAGGAATAATGGATGATCTGCAAGCTATGGCAGCTCATGTGGTAACTGCTGCAAGTCTGGAAAGTTTGCCCTGGTGGCTAGATCTCTCAGATCGGTATGGAAACCATTTCAAACAATGCGTCGTATTGTCCCTCTCAGTCCTGGTGACTGACCGACCCCTCTGCTGGTGTGTCTGGACCCTGAAGGATTCTCCTGGGGGAATGCGCCCCTCTACTATGTGTCTCAAACTGATTGCCCCGACCTACTGTGAAATGGGTCAGAAGGTTTTTCTGGATCTGATTTGATGATTGCTCGGGAACCTCGATTGTGTCCTCCCCAAGTACCACACTCCCAATGTCCGGAAAGTGCGTCCCCGATGATTCCCTCGTCGGAATATGACGAGAAACCAGACAAAAGATGCATATGGCCTGCCTCTCAAATGGGTCAGAGGGGAATCTCTGAACTCTCCCTTGATGGGACAAGTCGATCCATTAAACCTTCTCAGAAGTTGCGCCCTCTCCCTGAACAAGTGTGCCCCTGTTGTTGAATCCTGTAGAACTGCTGCTGAAGACCGATGGAAGACCTGTGTGATCTCCCCGGTGACTAGGGTGTGTCTCTCAACATAGAAATCAACCACTGGTGTATTCCTCCTGGAATCCACTGAGCTACCTCTCTTGAGATGTGCCTCTCTCCTCAATGACAAGTCAAAATCTGCATAATGATGAATTAGGTTGCTTTACCCTTCCTTTATAGCTTCCCGAAACCCTAATTCACTGTTGACCTTTTCCCTCCAAGTGACGTTTACTTTATTTTTTTATTGCTTGATTAAATCATTTAATTAATTAATTAATTAACCATTTTACCTCTAAAAAGTGATTTATCCATTCTTATGCTTCTCCGACCACTGAAAGTCACTTCTCATAATTTTATCCTGTAATGCTCTTCCTCCCGATTCCGATGAGCTATTACACTAAGAGGTTTCTCCAAGTAATATGCCCATTATGACCTTCGTAGTGAATTTAATTAAGATATGACCCATAATAACTCAAATTACAAAAATCGTTGAAATGCAACGAAACCAAAGCCAATCTGTGCGGAATGGATCCTGATGATGAACGATGCAAGTCGGGCCCAATAAAACCCCTCAATATCTCCCAAACTCTCTGTCACCCCTATTTGGCTATTCTGGTATGCATAACACTCTGTAATGTAATATGTCCAAAAATGGGGACATTACAGTCCTCCCTGTTGGAATATTGCTTGTCCTCAAGCAATAACTGAATCAATCTGCATATGATACCAGGGTCCCATATCCACCCATGTGATACAAATTTGACTCCTCTCAAGATGGGGCATCTCCAAGTGCTCAGGATGCATGACACCCAAATGCTCCTGATGAACTACCAAGCACTCCAATCCCTGGATCCCATATGAAGATGTGAACTCCAATGCCTTGTGAAGTATAGTTCTGTAACATATCCACACCTTGAGTCTCCTGCAAAAAACACATGACCTCAACTCGAAATGAGTCTCTCCTACCAGACCATACCAAACCCAACACGACCCCCACCTACTGAACATGTTGTTGCCATAGTGAGGTACTACAAGACCTCAACGAATCACCAGCCAATGATGTTCTCTCCCCATTACTGAAACTCAATGGAAAATCAAAGTGACTTCTCCCTGCAAAGGTCCACTTGTCTCCATCAATCAATGAAATGCCCAACCCTGTAATCCCAGGCTCCCATGCTAGTCTCTGACAGGGACCATCATGCTGATGCTGCTCTACTCTGATCATGACTGTCTGCTCAAAGTATCCATACTGGATCCTCCAATCCTGGATCCTCATAAGATGAAACCAACTATTGATCAAATGGACTCCCGAATCCCATGTCAAATTTGGAAGCTCATCACTTCCAATCCCCACTAACTATTGATGTGCCCTACTTATTACTGTCGAAATCCCTCCACCGTCATCCCAATGAGAGTCTAAATATGTAGCAACCTCTGAGATATCCTCTGTCCCATGGCTTAGGATACTCTCCATCACGCGAAGGGCCTCAACTGTCCGCCCCTAATGATCCACCCCTATCCTGCTGTATGCAATCAAGACACTCATGTCAGGTGGTCTCAGCCTACCAACTCTCCATGTCCCTTGCCACTTTCAAGCTCCCCCTGTGCTATTGTCAATGATGAAAGTATTAGGAAAGGCTATCATAAATATCTGCAACCAACTGTAGGACTGGAAATTATCATATGCTTTGGTCAATCCCAAGGACTTGACCAAAAGCTCGTCCACCGACACCCATGGTAAATAATCGCCTGTACTCATCACTGAACACCAACCACCAGGTATAACAGTAGGTATCTCCACAAACTGCGGGTCAATCATTTTCCATCCATCATCACTCATGCAACTGCTGCTACGGTGAAGGTGATCTCTCAGATCTGTATATTGCTGTAAGGGAGAGGAATCTCCATGCCCTACTAAGTACATCTCCTCATGATCCTCCATCCACTGGTGCTCCTCTGCCAAACCACCAATATCCTCTAACAATGTAACTGAAGGATATATCTGACTCTCTGTTGAGATAGATACAGTGGATCTCTGACTAGTTTCCTCAAGGAGCTCCTCTAATCTGGCCTCTGATTCTTGAAGGGTTGTCTGTGTGCCTTCCAAGAATCGTCATGTGCTCACCAAGTCATGAGTGAGTTGGTCCACCTCAACCTCCTGCTCCCTCAGTGCCCTGTGATACATCTCGTCAATCTCCAATAGGTAATCTCTATCCATCAATAATTGCTGGTAGTTGGCCCTCATCACAGTCACTCTCTCCATGAGTGTATGGAAGTCATCAATGGCAAGTCTCGTATCTGAACTATCATGTGCCATTGAGGCCCTCCAACAATAACCTGCCATCAATGCATGTGTATCATCAATGCATCTAGTGGCTGCCATGATCATGTCTTCACTGACTCTCAACTGTTCTGTCAAGTGTCGTGACTCCTCTTCACAACCGTTTATGAGGTGCAACCTCGTGCCTCTCATTGCTAGTGTCAATAATGGAATCCTCAACAACACACTCCTCAAAAGATAAGGTATTGAACTTCCCACTGTCCACTGTGCTATTGAGTCCTCCTGTATGCCACTGAACGCCATCACTAACTGTGACCCCCATCTGAATCGCACTGTATCCTGTATGGGCAGCTGTATCCTCCTGTGCACTCACCCTACTAATATCATCTGCGCCTAGATCCCATACAGATGTGTCCAGACACGTGCTATGGTCATCCCAAGTCTCGACCAATAAGGAGTGCATCCTCATCACTATAGATCGATCTTGGGAGTAAGTGTCCCAAGAAGTTGTCGGTCTGCACAACTTGGTCCATCAATGGAATCTCCAAGAGTGGTGATTCACTCTCCTCATACTAATAGGTATGTTTAAGGTCAACTAACTCCAAGCTATACCTCTCCTCCTGAGTCTGCAGATCCATATGTCCCTTGTGTACAATCTCCACACATGGCTCCTCTACCATATCAAGAATTCCACTGATATCCTCATGTGTCGTGGCTAGCATAGGTGACTAAGAAGATGAAAAATGTGGATCACTCATTATAGGAAGCTCACCGTCCTCCATACATGACTTCCTGGAAGCCATGTCTACACCCACAGGTAGGTCATCCAACCTCCTAATCTCATCATGTCTAAGTTCCAATACATATGGATCCTCATAAGTGTCACCACTATGATGGAGTGTTGAATCCTCAACATTTCCTGATGGGGAAGATGAAGGACATGCACTATCATCCTATCCATCCAATTGTCCCTCAGATGCGTAAGAGCCACTAGCCTCATCGGACTGCTCTAAATAGGCATCTATGGTTGCATTCACATGCATCTCCTTATCCTCACTGTCATAGTGCACCTCAACAAGGTGCACCTTCCCTTTACCCCTGCATCTGTGATCTAGCTTCCAAGGCATTTTGCAACTGTAGCAAAGCTCCCTGCATCTAATGGGTGTAGGCTCCATCTGTGCTCTTGTCAATCCACTAGTTGGTAATGATGTATCTACCTCCTTATCTGATCTAAACTTTCCTCTCTATTACTGCATTTGAAGGTATAAGTGCAAGTTATCACCGCTGAATTTTAGTGGACATAATCTGAAATAACTCCTCACTGATTTTCCCATTAGCCTGGCAGGAAAACCAGCTCTGATGCCACTGTAATGTTCCTGACTTGGCTAGTATGGGAAACTTTGCTAATGTGTGTGTATGATTAATTGTTTACAACATATATATTGAGTATACAGATGGTAAATGAGACAAAAGACTATAAATCGTATATTATGATATATCCAGAGTACAATGCCGAATGCGGCTGACAATAAAATAAATCACTCGGCTAGATCAAAGACAAAAGGGATCTTAGCCAGAATACAATAAGCAAACTAAAATGATAATACTCGATGATAGATGGCATTGCAGGATCAATGGATGATCTGCAAGCTATGGCAGCTCACGCGGTAACTGCTGCAAGTCCGGAAAGTTTGCCCTGGTGGCTAGATCTCTTGGATTGGTCTGGAAACTATCCTAAACAATGCACCATGTTGTCCCTCTCAGTCCTGGTGATTGATCGACCCCTTCGTTGGTGTGTCTGGACCCGAATGGATCCCCCTGGGGGAATGCGCCCCTCTACTACTGGAAAACTGCACCCTAGTGATTCCACCGTCAGAATTGATTGAGACGTGTCTCAAATTGATCGCCCTGGCCTACTGTGAAATGTGTCGGAAGGGATTACCTAGATCTGATTTGATGATCGCTCGGGAACCCTGAATGTGTCCTCCCCAAGTGTCGCACTCCCAATGTCCGAAAAATGCGTCCCTGATGATTCCCCCGTTGGAATTTGACGAGAAACCATGCAAAAGATGCATATGGCCTGCCTCTCAAATGGGTCGGAGGGGAATCTCTGAAGTCTCCTTGGATGGGACAAGTCGATCCACTGAACCTCCTCAGAAGTTGCGCCCTCTCCCTGAACAAGTGCGCCCCTGTTGCTGAATCCTGTAGAATTGCTACTGAAGATTGATGGAAGACTTGTGTGATTTCCCCGGTGACTAGGGTGTGTCTCTCAACACTGAAATCAACCACTGGTGTATTCCTCCCGGAATCCACTGAGCTGTCTCTCTTGCGATGCGCCTCTCTCCTCAATGACAAGTCAAAATCTGCATAATGATGAATTAGATTGCTTTACCCTTCCTTTATAGCTTCCCGAAACCCTAATTCATTGTTGACCTTTTCCCTCCAAGTGACTTTTACTTTATTTTATTATTCCTTGATTAAATCACTTAGTTAATTAATTAATTAACCATTTTACCTCTAAAAAGTGATTTATCCATTCTTATGCTTCTCCGGCTACTGAAAGTCACTTCTCATCAGTTTATCCTATAATGCTCTTCCTCCCGATTTCGATGAGCTATTACAGTAAGAGGTTTCTCCAAGTAATATGCCCATTATGACCTTCGTAGTGAATTTAATTAAAATATGACCCATAATAACTCAAATTACGGAAATCGATGAAATGCAACGGAACCAAAGCCAAGCTGTGCGGAATGGATCTTGATGATGAACGATGCAAGTCGGGCCCAATAAAACCCTTCAATATCTCCTGAACTCTCTGTCACCCCTATCTGGCTACTCTAGTAGGCATAACACTCTGTAATGTAATAATGTCCAAAATTGGGGACATTACAACTAGCATGCCTTGACATACTCTCTTTCTCTCTCACTCAATCGAGACCTCCAATCTTTGGCCTTTTTATCATAACATTTCACTTATACTATTGTATCTTTTTTTTCTTTGCTACACTATTAACGAATAACTTAGCAATACATTTAGTTATGATTCCTTATTTAGACCTCTTTTTTTTCTTTCAACTTTGATATAAGACTTGCTTTTGCACTCCCACATTGTATTACCACATTGGGTGTACCTTTTAGTCCCATTGGCCTACTCTTGTGGTCACTTGTTTGACATTAATAAAATTATCTTATCTTATCTTATCTTATCTCTTATTCCCTCTCTCAACCCTGGCTAATAAATCTAGGTAAAGTGTAGATCCTCTAAATGTTTTCCTTCATTCTTACACTACTAAGGTAAATGGGCATCCCTTAGTTGGCATATGCCCCTTCTCCTTTGGCAATGATTTTACTTGACATCCATTGTACTTACGTACAATGAGAAGGGAATGAAGTTGATCCTTGCTTCTCCCTCAATTTGAAGTAATGCTTTTTTTTCCTATGATGGAATTTTACCTAAAATTCCTTTTGTGAGAAGAATTACATAATAATAACAAAAGTCATAAAACTATTTTATTTTGACTGGAGCTAATGAAATCATTTTCTTCTTTCTCATTCAAAGAAATAATGAGATAAACATAGTATATAAAAGTAAAATGTATATTAAAACACACACACACACACATATATCTTTTACATGTAATACAAGGCCGTTTTTATTGAAGTACTCATATTTAAATGTGAAAGCACACAAATAAGAATATGTCATTCTCTTTATTTTAAAATATATTGAACACCCTTTTCTTGATTTTGAAAGCACGGTTGAAGCTTTGTTCCATTACATTTGGCATGACCAAAGAGTTATGTTTACAAACTAAGCCATTTGCATAAGTTTTGAAATGATAACTTAACTTAAGCATGAAGACTGAAAGGCCCAAAACACTAAATTGAGCTGAAATCTACAACATATAAAGTAGTGCAAAAGGAGAAACAATTATTTTAATTTCTATCTACTTTTCCTTTCTCTTTGCACCACCATGATTTCTCTGTGAGCATCCACGGGGTAGTGGAGCTGAAGTCGAAGTCAGAGGTAAATTGTGTAGATGGAAGTGGAATTGAACATGAAGCCACTATCGCTGGAGTCTTGGTCAAGGCGACCATGGTGGTGGATGGGGGTGGTATCTCATCATGATCATCATCAAAAAGAGCATTCTTCGATTTCTCCAAACCAATGCTCTATCCTCCAAATTATTCTCCTTTGGATTGTTGTCCCAAGTCTTATTTGATTTATTTGTCTTTGAGTCCTCACAATAATGGGATAACAATCACAAGTTGTGATGCACATAAACTGAGGTCTCTGATTGGTTTACATTCAACTTGTTTCTTTTGACACTATGGATGAAATTGTAGGTGCTCCAACAACTCTTTGTAGAAGAAGTGTTCACCACCTGTGAAAGCACCCATGTTGTCAAATGTTGTAGTTGTGGAGCAAAACTGCCAAGCATGTTCTGCCATTTGAGAGAAGACAGATTCCGTTGATCTCTAATTGCATGGTTGGTCCGAAAGGTATGGTTGCCACTCACGTAGTGGCTCAATTGTAGCTGTATGGTATCATGCTCCTCATTAGGGACTAGTTTGTCTAATGCTTGCATATAACCAACATGAACTTGTGGATCCTAGTGTGGTTTTTTGTTCACCCCATCACCAAGCACTAGTGCTTGATACCATGATGTATGGTAATATTTTGGTGTAAGCACATATGCTAAGGCATGTAGTAGAATATGAAGCTTTTCCCATTGTTTTTCCACCTCTATATGAATATGATTATACAAGTTGACATCTATAGGTTGAACAAGGTCCTTAATCTAGCCTAGCATGGTGTACATCTAGTCACACACCTCCTCATTCACCGGTCATTTTAATTTTGCCAAATCGAATCATGTTGTAAATTGGCTTGGAGAACTGCAAAACATACCTAACTTGTGACCAAAAATGGCCATCAAGAATTTTCTCAACGCATTCGTACCATCTCTATCAGTACTCAAGTCATCCCACTCATCACTTATCACCTTAGCACCCAAAACCTGTCTTACCCTCAATAGGTGCTTAAAGGTGAATAAATAGCTACCAAATCTAGTCTTTGCAATCTTAATTAACTACAACCTAGCGTAAGTGCAATGAAGAAATGGACCCTTGTATGCCTGGTGATGAATTTGATGAGCTACAACCTAGAGTAAGTGCAATAAAGAAATGGACCTTTGTATTCTCGGTGATGAATTCGATGAGTTTCTTCCCTCTCATGTGCAAGTCATTAATCCATCCATAGTCTATATGCTTGACAATGTCATGCATCAAAAGGTTCAATGTGTGCACCAAACACCCAAACCAAAATATGTGAGGATGCACCCGTTCAATGATTTTTCCTGCTCCCTTACAATTTGTTGCATTATTAGTGATTACTCAAATTACATTAGTACCAACATTATTAATGGTTTTCATTAGGAGGTCTGAAATATTTTGAGCAAATGTAGTGATCAACCAGTAGTTATGCATTGCAAGAAACATTGCACCGCTAGTCAAAACACTAAGAACATTTATCAAATGTTGGTAACTAACACTTGTCTAACCGTTGAATATAATGACTCCACAATCCACCCACTCATCTGTAATGTCCCTTTCCAAATAATAGCTCCGGGAGATCGACGTAATAGCCTAAGTGATTCCCGTAGGCTATAGTCAATGGAGGAAAAAGGAATTAATTAATTATTTAATGTCTTCGGAGTGGGAAAGTAATCTTTTTAAAAGGTGACATTGAGTAATTAGGTAAAAAGGTGTTTTAAGTGACTTTGAGTTATTAAAGTCACTTTACTTTATTAAACGGGTAAAAGGGTCGGAAAAGGGTCAACGAGGAGATAAAAGGAGAATGAGGGTGCACTCTCTCATTATGCATTATTTTTTTTCTAAAAAACGAAATTGAGAGAGCTCTTGTGGCTTTTGGCTCCTGGGACGAAAAACCCTAGAGGAGAAGATTGGTTTCGGTGGTGAGACCATCCTCGACAACGACACCAAAAAATGTTGCCTCTTTATACAAACCTCGTGTAACATGGAAGAAATCTTCAATCCACTGGGTGTGTCCTTGGGGGCAAGTCTCAAGTTGAGATACTATCACTCAACACTCAACTCCTCCGTCTAGGCCATCTCCTAGCGAAGCCAAGGGGGGTGGTCCCTAAGAAAATAAACTAAGGCTAAGTAATCTATAACACAAAATGAATCTAGGAGTTTAATTTAAGACAAAAGCAAAAACAACTATTCTAGCAGCATATATGACACAAATAATAGAATTTGCTTATGATAAAGATATAAAACAAGTAAAGCACTTCACCATAAATGATATAGACTGAAAACAAATGCTAATACTTGAAATTAAATGACAATAAGCAAAGGAAATATAGACCAGTGCCATTAATGTAAAATTTGCTGCAAGATGTAAAATGACATTGTAGGAGTATATTGCAAGTGCTCTTGACAAATTTTATTATTAAGGTTATTGCTTGAATTAGTGGTTTAATTCGTGAAGTGGCTTGATGAATTGCAAGCCCCTTTGTGATTGCCAAAATGCAAGTGTGAAACCGAAAGTAAATCTAATCTAAATGTTTGGCCTTTAGAGATTATCCCTCAAGTGGGTACAAAGAACGATGTCAGAGGTCCAACGACGAGAGAATGAATCTTATTAGAGAGTATCCCCCTGACTTCACACACAAGTTCGTTGTAGGATCCCAATTGAACAATAATGTCTATTGGATTTCCCTATTAAACTGCTCCACATTGACCAGGGCCTGTTTTGTATGGAACCCAAGGTCGAACAAACTCACGAGGTTCAAGAACATACTAGGGTTGTTGAGGGGATGGTTTATTGCCAAATTGAAAATTGCAGAAATGAAAATGCAAAAATGAAATATAACCTACTCTAATCTAGAAAATTGAAACTACTCTAAATTAATCTAGAAATTGAATGTTTTGCGGTGCAATTTTCGTTTTATCCTTGAGTTAGAAAAGTAAAGCAAGAAAAAAAGTAAATAAACCAATCACACCAAAGACACCAATACCCCTTGGGGGGATTGAAACTGGGCACTGGGTAGCCCACTGATTTTATTGATGATTTACAATCTCTTTTTTCGAAATGCTTGTGATCCTTTATAAAAAGAGGATCAACAAGCTTACAAGTTTCAGAAAATTGTTATGAATGGAGGACAATTGTTTCTGGGGGTCCCGGATGGTCCAAATCCTCAAAAATTTTCCAACACTTTATCCTATCTGCTCACTAAACCTGCAAAATCAGCAAGTAAAAGAGCACTAAAGATGTCCAAAATGAATTTGGACAACTTGCAAAAGAGTGTTAGAATTGTACAAAAAATTATCAAATAAAACCTATGATAAGTTAGCAAACTACAAACTAAGAAAACAAGCAAATAATAAACCTTCTTAGTGATTTTACTTGCTGTCCCAAAACAACAAGTACAATGGCAATAAGATTGCCGAATTTATATTTAAAGCACTTTAAAAATGAAACACCCTTTAGCCTTGAAAGATTTAAAAGAAAACTTGCTAAAAGATGAACTTTTATGATAGATCTAGCTCTTTGATGATAGCAAAATTAACATGCAATCTAGATCTATAATGCATGCATGCATAGGTAAAGATCTATGAATGATTTTTTAATTAGAAACTAGATCTACTTGCATGCAAGAAAGGTAACCAAGAAATCTTTAACTTTGTTGAGAAAGAGATAGAAAGAAGGGGCTTGTAGCTTAGAATCCTTGGGCAATGGAGTTTTCTTGATGGAACACAGAGGGACTATGTCTTTTTATCAACCTTGAACTATGAGGAAGATGCAACCTAGCTCAACCTCCTCTTCAAGCATGAGAACCTACACACTTAGAAATTCCTTGCAAAGAGAAACTGTTAAAAGTTTGGTGCTACCTACAAAAGAAGTTTGGAAAGCATGAGAATTAACCGAAATAGACATGCAATTCAAAGAGATCGAATGTAAGTGGAAAATAAGATTATGAAGCAACCTTGCTTTTCTAATCGTATCCTATTAGGAGACAACTCCGTTTCGAAGGCCAAATTTCACCAATTATAATGCAAAAAATTACAAGAAAGATTATACCTCATATTTAACACATTGACATAGAGAAGATCCACACATGAAGAGCATCATTTAGCCTCCAAAGCCTTTTATTCCAAATGAAATGATAGTACAATAGCAACAATATCACAAGCAGTCTGACTAGACAAGGAGTTTGTACATATTGACAGTTTGACTAGTTCCTAGTGCATGATTCTATCAGTCTGAGTGAGTCATAGCGTAGGAGACTTGCTCATTTGCATTATAGAGCTCTTCCCGCTTTGGGGAAGATGGTAACAAGTCTTTCAAAGCTTCGTATTGAGCATGATGACATTTTGCAGAGGTTGTGCTCTTGGCACGAATGCCAAGGGATCTTTTCTGAGCAGTGAGGCTCCAACACATATCCACAGATGAGCAGGTAGCTGACATTTGCACTAAGCCTCTGTCTGGGTCCTGGGGCAAGCTTGGCAGGAATGCAAATGTTTCCTTGGGGGAGTGTTGATGATTCAAGCATCGTGCCAATATTCCAAGATTGATTAGACAGACTTGATCATGTGGGAATAGGCCCAGATGTAATCTTCGACGCACTGAAGATTCGAGTTGCTGCTAGATCTCTAGGAGAATATCAGATAGACATTCCAAGATTGGTCAGTCAGACTTAACCATGTGGGAATGATCCCAGGGTAGTCCTCGATGGACTGAAGGCTTGGTACCTTGGTATAGTCTTCGATGGATTGAAGACTCGAAACCCGACGTAGTTTTCGATGGATTGAAGCTACGTAGTTCTCGATGGACCGAGGACTCCTCCAATGTGTGTGAATTGCATCAGGCATAACACTCACAGTGAAGTGAGCGGCCCCGATAAGCATCGAGCCGACCTTTCTCCCAGTACTGGGTTGCAGACTAGGGGAGATAGGGGACATCTACATCTGGAGTAGATGTGCCCCGACATAGTCTTCAACGGACTGAAGACTCAGGGTGCTTGATGTGCAATTCCACATGTTCGATAACATCAATCTAAATCCATTCACAGAGTGATCATGAGGGAATGTGGACATTCCAAAATCAACTATGAGATGAATGTAGCTCCGATGTGGTCATAATTCTTGTCATGGGACAAGAATGACCCGAGGTGGTAGACACATGGTTGTGGAGATGGATCATCAATATAGCTAATGAGGCTCATGGATAAACTTTTCTATGACAGAAGAATACCAAGAACAGTACAAGATATGCTTGGAGAATGCCTTCCTCGTTGAGAGGGAGTATTGATGGTTGCAACTTCGTGAGACATTCTTCTATGACAATACTCCTTGATGGACTGAGTTGACTATGACAATTATCGATGGATTGATAAGTTGTAGTGGGTTGGTGCCCAACATCCCTTGTGAGTAGACCAAGTGGACACGTCATGGGTGAGTAGCTCCTTGATGATGCACTACGGGCGAGTAGGTCCTAGTGCCACACTAAGGGCGAATAGGTCCTAGTGTATTCTAGTGGTGATGAGGCCCTAGAAAAGCTCCACATTAGGTGTAGCCATGTGCGACGTGATGATGCCACTAGTGGCATGGTCTGTGTGACAATGACATGGTTGGAGGACCATGGCATAGCCTGCGAGGCTATGAGGACCAGAGGAAAAACATCATGGAGAATACCTCTCTGGCTAAGAGGGAGTGTTGATGTTTCTGGTAGCTGCGGGAGGTATTCACCTCCGGGATAACCTTTCTTATAGATGAAGTTTCCAAGATGTTAAAGGAAAACCATTGGAAGTCAAAGAAGATCCCAGAGGAGAAGTCGACCTCNCACAGAAAGTAATAAAGAAGAATTATATTGCTCCAGAAGTAAAGTCGGTTGCAGAAAAAGATAAAACAAAAAAATATATTTTTTAGAAAGTCAGGTTAGCCCTGCCAAAAAAGTCTCAGAGTGACACCTTAGTATAAATAAGAGTGACACCTTCCTCATTTGGCACACTCACTCACTCATCTACAACGCAAGTTGGAGGGTCTATCTCTTTTGGTCTTGGTGATGTGTTGATGGAGGCCAACCACTCTAGCGCTTTGGCTAGGGTGAGCTACAATTGTGTTGTTGGTTTGTCTTGGTGATCTATTGGTAGAACCACTCTAGCGCTCTGGCAACTGCGTAGTTGGTTATCTCTTGGCGGTGTGCTAGTGGAGGCTAGACACCCTAGCGCTCTGGCTAGGGTGTACTGCATCTATGTTGTTGGATTCTTTCTTGTTGGTTTGCTCTAGTGGATAGAGTTTGTTCTTGGTTATTTTGTCTTGGCAAGGATATTCTCTATAAGAAGGTTGTTGGGTTTTCTCCCCTTGTGTAGAAGGGTTATGTATATGTTATGCTCGGGAGTGGCACGAGTAGGTGCCTAAGGTTGGGTGGCGATGATGCAACATCGCCTATGGGGAAACGAGCATGCAAAAGAAGTTTAAATTGCTATGGTAAATCTAATGTTAACGTAATTAACGAAAATTCCACAGGTGGTGCGCCTCATCTTGGAGATCTTCACTTAACTTCATGTGGTTTCCACTTAATTGATCCTCAAGCTTTCTCTAACTCGCCTTCAAGTGACACATACCCCAAGTGAAGAGGAGTGGACTAGAGACAAGGTAGAAACATGTTTCCATAAAAATAGGGATGCTGATTTATTTTGATTTTATTGACCTTTTTGAGAGAAATTGGCTTTTAGTGATTAATAATCACTATTTTCACTCAACAAAGGGGGTAGCCTTATATAGTTTTCATTGTAAGGGCTAGTTCTCCTTCTCTCATTAAAATATTATTTTTGGTTTGTGTTAGAATATTAGGGTAAAATGAAAACAGCAGTCTCTTGT
>JASDQU010202045.1:1908-15140 GCA_032191745.1 Picea mariana | reverse complement strand
GCTTTTGCTGGATAGAAAGGTCTGGGTTGAGGTTGTAGTGGTCACATTGTCTTTCTGTTCACCTTTTGTCTGGATCTTGAAGAAGATAAATTTTGTGGTATGAGAGATTACTTTGAGACATTTTTTTCCGAGACAATAGTCAAAAATACCTTTGGTACCTTGTAGAGATGACCCCCAGAGTAACAATGACGCTATGAGGTCGAGACTCATAAACAACATGATGCTTCCACATATATGGCTGGTCTAAAAGAGCATCACAAAATTCTAGTGGGGAAACATCACGTAGTACATCATCCTTGAATGACTTAATGCCATAGGACATGCGACATTGCTAGCTAACGTGGAGATCCCATCCATGGAGAAGCCACCCGATGTTGTATGGCTATGGGTGTGGTGTTGTCGAAAAATCCAACTACTGGATGACCTCTGCTGATATTAGGTTCTTTTGGCTTCCACTATAAACAATGAAATGCAGTGGGGTCCCCTTCACCCACATCTATGAATGGAAGGGGCGCTCCTCCTCCTCAGGATCCTTTGGTTCTTCAGTTTGGATTGTTGTGGTCGCGATGTAGCAATGGGTTCTACATCGATGATCTATTTCGTTTTATTGTTTTCTGAATCAGAGTCTGAGTCGAGGTTCGAATCTTTTTCTTTGAGCTCAGTCACCAATCATTGTTTCGAGCGACATTCATTGGTGTTGTGCCAAGGGATTTTGTGGAAGCCGCACCAATTTCCAGTGTCCTTTGTCTTCCCATTACCCTTCTTTTCTTGCGGATTGGACTGGTTGTCTTGAGGTTGGATGTTCTTTGAGTTAGGGTCACGTTTACCATACTTTGGTTGTTGTGGATTTGCAGGCCTGAACTCTCACTTATTCCGCTGCTTAAAGTTTTTCTCAATTTTGACAACATATCGATAAGCGGCTCCCAGTGATGAGATGTCCAAAATCTCTATTTTTGTTTGGATGCACATGTGTAGACCCCCATGGTATTTTATAATCATATGTTGCTCAGAGTCTTTGATACCCAACTTGGTGTGCAAGGTATGAAAGGTATTTGTGAACTCCAACATTGTTGTCCCTCTCTTGATGCAGTGTGGTCAATCTCATGTACTGGTCGTCATAGTTTCCAACAGGGTAATATTGTTCCTTGATGACATCCATAAAAGAGTCCCAAGTGGGATCGGTCCTAAATATTCCAGACTCATCTGTGGATTTTTGCTCACAATAAGTCTCCCACCAATCTTTGACACGGGGCACAACGTTAAGTAGCACAAATGTGATATTTTCCTTATAATTGGAAAAATTGTGGACATAGAAATAATATTTAGTAGATTTAACCACTTTTTCAAATCATTTGCATCTATTTGACCTTCGAATATGAGAATATCGAAATTAACTTGTACCTTGAAGGGGGTGGCGCCTCCAAAGTGGTCACTTGACAAAGATGCATATGTTGTTGTCGGCAGTCATCAAAGAATTTGAAAAAAAATATCCATCATATCGTTCCTCTACTGCGCGAGGCATTATGTGAGCAACAACTTGATATGATATTATGCTCCCTCGTCTCTCTTTTCTTCCACTATGTGAGGCCACTTGGGTTGGCAAGAACGGTTTTCCTCAAGATAAACTAGCTCGAGACCCAACTCTTTATATCCTGATCTCGTTGGGGACATGCACTGAGAAACGACAAGGAGAAGAATGCTTTGATACCATTGATCCGAATTACGTTGAGAACAAAATGAAGGCATAGATATAACAAGGAAACATACAAAGATATTGCGAGGAACACATAGATACAATAATATACAATTTCTATTAATGAATGAAATGTACATGAACTGTAAAATGCAGAGCGAACTGAACTCGCTAGAATGGTAGTAGCTTATATATGAGAAGAGATGTGATGGCCACACACATTCACAAGAATATGTGTTTAGAATGAGGCTCAAAATGCCTTTTTAACATAAATAATTAATGATAAAACCGTAAACATCAAAAACCCTAACCCCAGAAGATGAAACACCAAAAGGTTTGTGGGCTTCGATGGGGGTAGTTGATACATCAACTTCCCAAGGGCGAAACATTTGTATAGGATCTCCGTTTGGGGCGCTCGATATATCGTCAGAAAGATCTAGCCGAGAAGTCACATTCCATTTAACCTAGTAGTTTCCTTTAAGTATATTTTAGGTGCTATTGTGCTAAAAAGACGTCGTTTAGGGCTTCAAAACAACCTCAGAAGTTCAGGACCCAAAAAACTGTAGAAAAACTATATTTTGAGCTAGTGGAATAGGTGGGTGGCCACCGATATCTACCTGGATCACCCAGTGACATTGTTGCCTCCAACACTAATAGAAACACTAGTAGTAGGCCCAAACCTCAGATTGAAACTCCAACCAAACGAAAAACCAACATTTGCTACTGCCAGGATACTTATAGGGATTCCATAAATAGGTGGAAACCTTCTTTTGACGGTAAATCCAAGGCTCCCCCCCCCCACCAAAAACAAATCTGGATGTGGGCACTCATGTAGAAACAAAGTTACCAATTCAACGAGAACACTACAGAGTTCTTGTTTTTTTAGGGGTCACATTTTTTGCCTTGTTTTGAAAAGTTGTGCTACCGGTAGCACCCCGCCTCCCCCCAACCCCCCCTGTTTAGTTTTTTTTTGATATTTTAAATCTTCTTATCCATAATGTATCAACTTTTTTTTTAATGCTTATTTTTTCAACTATTTTCAAATTTTTCTAAATCGTTTTTTTTTCAATCATGTTTTTAATAATTTTTCCATGTTTTTTTCAATGTTAAAAATGTTGTATACCATTTGCTTTTATGAAATTAAGATTTTTCATATAATTATCTCTCCTTGATTAATTTATGGTGCGATACTTTTTAAAATAACATGTTGAATAAAGCATTTTTATGGACATAATTGAAAAAAAAAAGTGAAAAAAAACACTAACATTTTTTTTCTATATTTTTATACATTTTAAGTAAAAAATGACAATATTTAATGCCATTTTCTCTAGTATATTGATTTTCATATAATTATGTCTCCTTAATTAATTTATGGTGCCATATTTTTTAAATATAGTGTAAAATATTGTTTTTAACACATTTTTACCTTTACTTCATTACATAGGAAATAATTGTAACTAAATAACACTATTTTCAATATTTAACAAAAAAATATACATTTAAAAACCATATATAATAAAAAATCTATACATTTTGAAAGCTACCGGCTTAAAATAATATATTGAATAAAGCATTTTTATAGATATAATTGAATAAAAAAATGAAAAAAAAACATTAACATTTTTTTCTATATTTTTATACATTTTAAGTAAAAAATGACAATATTTAATACCATTTTCCCTAAGGATAACATTTACTACTTATCTTAAAATAAAATATCGTATGTGAGTACATTTATAGAAAGACAACTTGCATAAAAATTTAATAAAATAATATTAACTTTCTATTTTACAAAATTTAATTTTAATCATGTAAGTAAATTTAGCAAATTTAATAATTTAACATATGTTAATATCCTACACCCTTATAATTACAAATTTACAATCATGGATTGTAACTTCCACAAATTAATAAGATAACATTAAAGATCAAAGTAATCTAAAGTTGAGTTGAGATGCATAATTAATTAATTGACTTATAAAGTTAATATCCTACACCTTATAATTACAAATTTACAATGGATTGTAACTTCCACAAATTAATAAGATAACATTAAAGATCAAAGTAATCTAAAGTTAAGTTGAGATGCATAATTAATTAATTGACTTCTACATGTACATGGTTGCAATTCGGTTAATTCTAAATTGTAATTATGTTACTTCTAAATTTAGTGGAATAAAGGGTAATACTATTTAATTTGATTTCAATCCTAAATATAGTAGTGTGCAATAATTAATTCTACAATGTATATAATTTTACAAGAAATTTTAGGGAAAATAGTTAATATGTTTAATGTATACAGCCTAATTATTATTTATTTCAATGTACAAATACTAACTCAATACTCTATGTACTTGCCATATATATGTGATTATACTTTAATCCAAGCTTTTAACAAACAAATGATTGATATATTAAATTAATCCCACTTAACATTTATTTTCAATTTACAAAATTAATTAAATATTAAAATTAAATGATTGTCATATATAATTAAAAGCCCAATTACCACCTTTATTATGTTCCTGCCATAGCAGGGACATACAATTTTGGGCAATTTCAATTAGTTTTTATGCACGATTTTCAAGGCATCCAAGGGTGTTTTAAGCTAATGTTCCATTCCCTTGATCTAAAGTTCCATTGCCTTGAAAACAAGAGCTAGCGGGGTGGTGGCAGTTCCATTGCATTGAGAACAGGGGTGGTTGCAAGTTTCATTGCCTTGAGAAGGAGAGCCAAAGATGGTCGTCAGATGCATTAATGCTTTGACAGGTGGATGGGAACCGGAGGCAAGGGGTGGCACCATGGCCACACTACAGTTGATGAAATCTTGTGTGGCAAGCTGCATGTCATCACAAACGTGTCTCAGCGCTCGGTTCCCATGGATTTAATCACTGAAATTGGCTTTAATCATTGAAACTGAAGGGGAAGCCCACGATTATCATGTTTAATTTGATTCCACCAGACTGGGGTGGATATGCTGAGCCGAATTTGCACAGAACGATCATTACGGATGAGGTTCTTAGGGTTCTGGATTGCAGCTATGGAAACATTTTTCAGGTGCTTAAGCTGGATAAGTGCTTCGGATTTTCAACTCTGAGCTCCCTGAAATTACACGCTCCTGAAGGTAATTTTCAAGTTGCTGGTTGAATAAGTTACGTTTCATCATATTGACTTATGCAGTAGTATCATCAGACCTGAGCTTGAGTGTTGTGAACAAGAACGAAAGAAGAAGAGGTAGAGTAAAAAATTGGGTAATGTGAAATTAAGTTATAAATATCTGTAAACTTCAGTGAACAATGTCAAAATCTCTCTACTAGTTCTAAATTTGTAAATGCTCAAAACTTGAACTTAATTTTTTTTTATGGTTGTTTCTGATAATCATGATAAATCTCCGAGACTCTATTGACTGCTCTTAATGACTTGATCAGCAAGTCCCTGCCCTAAGTGCCAATTGAAGCTTGAATGAGTGTGTTTGAACTTTCTTTCTTGCTTTCCTTCTTGCGAGAACAATTACATCTGCCATATGTTATCATATGCTATCTTCCAGATGGTGTTCGTGAGAGCTAAATGAGCGAATATCACTCAAAATTCAAATAATACGGTATATTGTATAATTTGCATGTACTTGGCCTTGCAGATTACAGCTGTATAATCTGCATGTGGAGCTAAGTGGAACCCCTATGCCAACATTAATGCAAATAAATCAAATCAAAACCTTGGTATCTTGCAGGGACATTGCCACATGTGGCTTGTTCTAAAATAGGTAATTGATAATTCTCATGGATTTACTTGCGTAATAATTGCATTTTTTTTTGAACTTAACCTTAGAAAAACTAATTCATAAATTAAAATTCCACTCGAACAAACCATTCCAATTTAGATTGAGAAGTTACAGTAATGTATATTATTGCGCAAACTAATGGCCACATATCATATACAATTTAATAAGAAAGAAGGATATGTTTAATTAACCAGACTAAAGGTATTATTATTAAGCACAAAGGGTTTTGTTACAAGTATTATCAATGTTAGTTAAATCAATGGTCAACCACGATAGGTGTCACACATAAATTCTTAAAAAATGGATACACTACACCCTAGCATTGCTCAACTCACATAGATGATTAACTAGTCAGATCTTAGATTCTACAAAATAATGTTAGTTAAATCAATGGTCAACCACGATAGGTGTCACACATAAATGCTTAAAAAATGGATACACTACACCCTAGCATTGCTCAACTCACATAGATGATTAACTAGTCAGATCTTAGATTCTACAAAATAGATCTTTGGGTCGAATGCACTAACAATTATGACTAGGTATGCCCAAGATTCTACGTGACATCTAAATCTTGCATGTTTAACTCACACTCAATGGGTGGGCGGGCGTGGGCGAGGATGAGGGGGACTTCCATGGCATCCGCGGGCGAGGGCGAGGGTCACATCCAGAGGCGGGTAGGCCCTGTGGCGAGGTTTAGGGCGAGTGTGGTCCTGCGGTGGTGGCAGAGGGCCATTTTCCTGTGGGTGCTGCGGAGTGGTGGCTTCAACGATGACATTGGCGCGTGGACTCTCCAGTTGGCGATGGAATTGGTTGCGGAGGATGCCTTCGTTTTCGGGGTCGAGTTTCTCCCCGTGCTTGCCAAAGCTGGCTGTATTGACTTAACATGGTTTTTCGTCATCTCTTTTGGCTCCTCTTCCTCCTTGGCTTGAAGAGGTATTAGACCAGAGCTTTGAGATCCACACTAGGGGCGTGTAGTGTTCTGCAACACTTTGAGGTCCTTTGGGGGCGTGCGACTTCTGGTTTAGATATTTTTCAGGTTTTTGTTGGGGTTTATCCCTAGTTTTGTCTCACATTTTGCAACTTGTGTGCTAGTTGATTAAGAATCCGTGCTTTGCAGCCTGTGTGCTAGTTGATTGAGAATCCTTGCTTGTAGCCTGTGTGCTGATTGATTAAGTATTCCTTGCAGATGTAAATGAGATTATACATTAATATAATTTCGAACGAATTTTCTATTGAAAAAAAAAAAAATCTCACACTCAATAATCTCACCATTTTTTTTAAACAAATGTCATTCAATCATTAAACCTGATCATGCCAATATCATCTACAAATTACAGGATATAGTTCGACAGGGTTATTGAGTTGGATTGATAGAATAGGTTTATGCTAACCTAACCAAAAAATGAGTGCAAAAGAACACACTCAGGTAGTTCATATAGGTTAATATAGATGATTCTACTGTGTGCATTGTAAAGATGCTAAGAAGAAGGATTGCGAAACAAATTTAATTAGTTTGTAAACTGTAACTCCTTGAATGATCGACCATAGGCACGCCGGTTGTCTGTCGGTCAAAGTTCCACGTGGGCGATGCTGAGCATCGTCCCAGCCCCCTAGCCGGCCAAGTCTTGGCCTCACAGGATCTAGATTGCATTTTATTTTTAAGTCTTGGGTTAACAATCTCTAATAGACTTGATCTATAGATGTAAATCGTTCTTCCTTCATGTCAACTCATTCAAATATTTTTGCATTTCTTACTATATCTAGGGTTTTTCTTGAGTTAACAATTTTATATGTATGTACTAACTTGTAATTTTTGGCAAATATTCCCCTTTGGATTCCCTTTGAATCAATTGCATTTTTTTCTGTGTAAGATCTAACATCCTATTTCAATATTCTTTCCATATGAATATGATATTAAAACCTTGAAGTAAATAAACTAATGGCCAAAAAAACAAAGTCCTCAAATCTGTCCATGTTATAAGGTCGACAATTCTCTGATTTGATTAATGGTCACACATAGATTGCCATTATAGTTTTATGCATAATCTCGTGTATCGTGAAGGATTGCAGTGCAATTGCAAATGAATTCTTTCTTAGAATTATTGTGTAGGAAGTAAGGTACTTCCTTAGAAGAACTAAATTTACAGTTAACTTGACACTACGCACCATTGGTTAGCCAGTGAACTTGAATATCATATCAACATCAACCTTATGAGAATCTTATTCAAAAAATCATTCTCACCAAGGCTAAATTATGTTGCATTGTAATTGAATTCCTACTTAGCCCAATTTATGTGACTTATCTCTGATCATGATTTAGAAGAGCACACTAGACAACAATCTACTTTAGATCATTTGAAATCATTCAAACTTTAACAAAACCCTTGAACTCATAGTTATATGATACACAAAATTTATATTGTGATATATCTACACTAATTCTTGAAAATTTTCACGGATTCTAATCACATTTATGATCAAAAGGGACCCAGTTGCACAAGGCTTTAAATCTTTGAGTAAACAAGCCTTTATCCATTCACCAAAGGTGTTTGACCATTATAGAACAACACATGGGAGAAGATTTGTGGTTCAGATCTGAATATTGTGTGAGACCACAGGCTCGCCAACTGTCGTGCCACACAAAACCAAGTTGCGAACATCGTCACCAAAGTCGTGGGAAAATACAAGCTTCAAAAATTTAAGGATACGCGTGGTATGGTACCTAATAGGAATGTGTCTTGTATTTATTATATCAATTAGAAATGCTTTGCATTCGATGCATCTTTATTTTGATCCGTTGTTACAATTCTTCTGCAACTCTAAAATAAAACATGTAATCCTTACAAGATAAGATATATCTTTGATATGCGAAAATATATATTTTATTTCGGTAGTGATTAAATATGAAAATAACATGCAAGTTCTACAAAACTTATATTCAAGAAGCAAAAATGTGATGCAAAATGATATTTTATTTTGGTAGTGACTAAATTTCTATTTCAATGTATTTTTTCATATATATCCCATTGTATAACTCTATATGATGCAAGTGAAGAAAGAATTACAAGAGACATCCTTGGAGACAAATATCCATTCATTAAGTTATTATAGTTTTTGAAACTTTGCTTCCCATCGTCTTGTCATCTTGTTTGAAGTGGCTCAAACCAAAGACAATAAAGCACACAACAATCAACTTCAGATAGAAACTTTCCATATAAGCTGCAAAGCCGATAACGAGGTTCTGTCATGCCTTTTCACCAGAAGCGAATTTATCTAACCATATAAACTCTCATTAACTTTTAGCATTTACAAAATTTAAGAGGTTTTTTTCCCACCACTTCATGCATCAATAGAAGAAAAAGTGGAATGTTATCTTTGAAAAAATTATGCAGATATAGGCTAATTAAGCAGCAAGATGTAAAGCAACTTTCTAATCTTATTCACATGGAATGTTATCTTTGAAAAAATTATGCAGATATAGGTTAATTAAGCAACAAGATGTAAAACAACTTTCTAATCTTACTCCTTCCAAAATGACATCACAACAAAGCGATCGTCAAACAAAAAAAATCCATTTGATTGGAATTTATACGAGAGAACATGAGAATTCTACCAACTCCAATGTCAATAAGAAAGTTTGAAATAGTTAAATGCTTTGATAAGCACAAGACATCTACAAAATAACATTGTTATCTATTTTATTATGGTTCATGTATTCTCAAAAGCATGACATTCAAAATGAAAAATGAATACATAATGGTTGTCAATATTCATGGGAGCTTGTCATTCAAGAATAAAATGATATCCTGATTTGCAAGATGTATTTAGAAACAATTCTGCTAAGTGCAACCCACTTCCATGATTCTGCAAAAATCCAAAACACAAGATTCAGATCCAACAAACGGTGACAGAGAGAAAGTAGTATAAACAAATTGTTTTGATTCATATTTAGGCACGATGCCAAAGAAATAAAACATTTTCAATTAGAAAATTTCCCAAGCAACATAGAAAACATTGAGAATCCAGGGAAGCATATAACTTTTAATTGAACAATTTTTTCCTAAAAATGAAGCTAGAGAGCAAGAATTGAAAATAAAATAATTTGATTAAAAATATTATTTGTTTATATAAATTTTTTTTTTGCAAAAAAGAAAAATAAGCTAAGGGGGTGATGCCTTCGAATTATAAGAAAAATAAAATATGTTACATATTAATTAAAAAAAAAGGTAGCCTAGTATTATTCAAAAATAATATTAAAATCAAAATCATGAGCTCTGAAATTTAACTCACAAAAGAGGATTACCATTATAGAGGGCTTCAATTTTTGACTTTTGTCAAATGAAAATGTGTGACAGTTATGTCCAAAGAAAATGGAAGGTAGAATTTTCAATTTTTGAGGTGTGTAAAATGATAATGTTTGATAGTTAAGTCCAAAAAAAATTGGCATTAGAAAATATGCTTAATGTCCAATCATTACTGGACATAGTTATTGATAATGAAGTAGGTTATTCTTATATCATAAAGTAAGAATGTTTAGTTTTAGGTAAAAGGTTATCCTTATAACTTAGAGTCTTTGTTTTTTCTTAATAAAAGAAAATGTATGATACTTTACCTATATTTATATTTAGAAATGATAATGTGGAATTATAAATAAAGGGATAATCATAATTACGATATTGATATTTATGTTCTATCTGTATAAAATAACATAACATATATAGATAGATATATGATAAGTATAACATATATAGATAGATATAACTATGAAGTCAAATTAAATAGTTGATTTTACCAATTTTGTGTGAAAGGATATGTCTTATAAAATACATACCCCATGAAATTGATTTTGGTTTCATGAAATTGGAAATTAATGTTAAAAGAAACAAAGTAAATTTCCTTCTAATGGAAAGGAGGACTTGGCCTATGGGGACCTGGGGCGATGCCCGACATCGCCTTCATCGCCCCTGTAGGCCAAGACTTGGTCCTGTGTGGAATACAATAAATTTTCTTAGCTCATATGTTTTGAATATGGACAATGTAACAATACTTTTAAGAAATAATTGATGTTTCATTCAATGTAATTTGTATCGACTTTTTTATTAGAAGTAAAAAAATATTTGGAAGTGATGTTGAATTTTTAATGTATAGGGTGATATTTTCACGACATTATGTATTATCTTGTGTTTGGAGTGATAAACTAAGATTTAAAAAGTAAATATTTAAGGGTTGATTTTATGATTTTGTTTATAGTAGTGATGATTTCTTATACCACTTTAAAAAAAAATTCCGTTTTAATACCCCAATTTTAGTATGGGTGCTACTGGTAGCAATACTTTTCAATTTGATGGTTGATTTTAAGGTTTTGGTTTTAACGATACCAAATGTTAAGAATAAGATTTAAAATGAGCTATAATTTGAATGTTTAGAAAAAAAACATTTTGCTTTAGGTAACATCCATTTTTTATCAAGGTGTTGATTTTAAGGTTTTTTGAGCAACTATATGAGTTTTGAAGGTCATGCTTGAAAAATGTTGTAATTTTAACCTGGTTAGAAAAAATGGTGCTGCCGGTAACATCACTTTTTGATTTGAGGGTTGATTTTCATGTTTTTTATGCAAAAGTATGGGTTTTAAGGGCTAGAGTTCTTGTTTTGAGGTCACAATTCTCGTTAAGTCGATAAATTTGTTTAGAAACAACACACAAAATTCTAGGTAAGCTTGTGGAAGGAAATCACATGAACGATGGAATTCCCCAAATAGAAAAACTAGGTGTCACAGGCATATGTGTAAGAGAAGTTATCCCACTAATAGAGGGTAAGGAAGAAGCCATTGTGACTCCTCACGTTGTACTAGACAATGTGGGGATACGTCTTCCCATGCTAGATGACCCATTGATGCATGAATTCTTGTGAGGATTGTTGAAGTAGGAAACATGATCACTAAATGGTATATTCACTTGAATGAGTAAAGGGTCGACGAGAACAATCAAAGGAGGGTTAAATTTTGGTGGAGGAATTTCGTCAATGACCTCAATCTCTACTTGTTTATACTTCTCTGAATCTGATACATGAGCTTCGAAGGCTTCTAGGCTAGTCTCATTCACTGTGGACACCTTGCGCTACCTACGGGTAGGAATTTTTTTTTTCTTTTTTTCAGGAGGAATTCCTTGCTATCTATGAGACTAGTAAAGAGGTTGGTCAACCAAGGTGAAAAATTATGGTTTTAACCAAGAAAAAAATTATCCTATAGCAAATTAGACACCAAGTACCAGAGAGCATACCCTAACAAATATAGGCTTCAACATGTAAAGTTTTGGTCAAAGGGGCCTTTCGAAAACCAAACCCTTAGGGGAAGTCAAGTACCCAAGACCTAGCTAGTGAAGGTGTGAGAGATAATTACAATAACCCATTACAACATTCACTTCAAGAACCAAGTACCCTCACGAAGATGGGCACTCCAATTGGGAGCTAAAGTAGAGATTCAACGTCYGTCTTAGGTATCRTAAGTACTTACCACTCACAACCACCCATGCGATTCCCTAGGAAAAGTCATTATGGTTATCACTTCATAATCGAGGATTGAGCGAAACAATTGTGGTTCGGGACCACATGTATGAGTAGGGATATAAAGCCCAAAATTTCAGAGAGAAGTGATGCCACTTCTCTCTAAAACCCCCGTACACATAGTAGTCCAACATACACTAAAACACGTGAAGATTGGATATTAATCCACTTTCCCTAGAGATACCTAGTGCTTAACACCTGTGTTAGAGGTGATTTTCGTGCAAGTGCTCCTTGCTACTGATGGATTTTTACACTCATTAATGAATTCCTAGTTCGTTTTTATGGCCTTGGAGAGTTTACTCTCCAATCTTACACCAAGGTCCTAAGACTTAAGCCAATGTTTGTTTGCTAAAAGGAAAAATATCTAATTGATTTCACATTAAGTGCTTTTCTGTTTAATGGCCGTTGATTACTCAAAAGGTAATGGAATGGACTTAATGATGTTTGCGACTCTTTTCAATCCAAAAAAACTCAAAACATGAAAATGCAAGTATTGCACTTGTTTTTGTTTTAATGAAAACTATCTAAGGGAAAAGTGTTTTCCTTTTCACAACTTAAAGACAAACCGACAATCACTCAATCCAAATGAGACTACCAATGCACTCCAAAAAATATTTTAGATCCAACACTCAAAGCTACTACCCCAATGCAACTTTTTTAATGAAAACCCCAAAATGCTCAAAAGAAATGATTACATAATGCAATTTTATTTTTTAATTTCACTTATGACGTAAATGAAACAAATAATGAAAAACACAATCATATCTGAAGCATGAAACGCGATTAAGTTTTGACAAGGTCATAATTCACAAGCCAAAACCAATACAACTTTCCCTAAAAAAATGACTATGCAATGCAGTTATCTTTTCAATTTCACTTATGATATAAATGAAACAAGGAATTCAAAACAAAATCAGATCTAAATCATGAAAGACAATTTAATTTTGACAAGGTCACCATTCACAAATCAAAAGAGATGCAATTCTTTCTAAACTTTGAGAGTGGAAATTTGCAAGGGTTGTAGTGGACTCAATATTGATAATAAATATATCATATAATATGTCAAATCAAATATCATAAAAATATCTATCTAATGGAATTGGTTTGGCGACAATTTGAGCTCTCTGTCAAAATATATTAGCTCAATAGTCCATGTGGCTTCCACGCAAAATATAAAAACAATTGATTTTAAAT
>JASDQU010202042.1:460-18583 GCA_032191745.1 Picea mariana | reverse complement strand
GGGACAGTACCATAGTTAGGATAAAGAAAGTGGCATACTGACTGAAGGGAGGGAAGCCCCTACAGAATGCTCACGACCCAATATGAAGAGAAGTAAGTGAAATCCCTAGGACGTTGTATGATTCATTTATGCTTGATGTTATGGAGCAGCAACAAGAATCTACTTGTCAGTTGTCTGCAAGAGTAGCCCTCCTTTCATCATTTGCAACGTCTAAATCCCATGGGGAAGACTCTCCCTACTTTGATAGATAGAAAGAGTATGATACTAATCCCTACCATCTAATAAACAACCCTTCTGGAATTATCCAAATGGTTTTGGTAGAGATTCACGTACAAAAAATAACATATATATTCATATTCTATCATTTCACACACATACGTGTTGGAAAACAATTTAGTTTTCTTCGAATTGGATGATACTTACGATGTTTGAAATTACTTGCAGTTATCATTTGATTTGCTGCAAAGATGGTTACTTGCACATCCTAAGGCATCAATTTATGTCAAGGAGGGCATCTGAAGATTTAAGGAAATCACTCTTTATCAAGATTACCATGGCCTCACTACTTGCAGAAAGGTACAAAATTGTAACTTGCTTATACGACATGTTCTCCACCCAGCTTGAATTTTCTTTCCTGGTAATCAAGGTTTCAAACCAAAAGATATTGTATTTGACTTAATGTGACGGTATTTGTATGTTTTGAAGAGCATACAACACTTGAGACTTATTTTTTTCACATGATAGAAATTTATTTACTTTAACTGTAAACTTGACAAAACATACAGGTTGGGCTGGAAGGAGAAAGCTCCAAAACTAGAAAAAAATGCATTGTTAGAAGAAATTTGTATTGTTTGCAGAAATTCCTCTTATTTTTCTTTGTCTTAATCATAGTGTTAGGAAGGCTCTCCCCTCTCATCTCTCCTGGACATTCAGTTCTAGTAGCTTAGGGCTACCCTAGGTGGTTTCCAATTTTCTTTAGCCAGCCCGTTGAAGGATCGTTTTGCTTCTCTCATGAGCATTGTTGATTCCTATTGTCGGTCGTTTGATTCCTATTGTCGGTCGTATTTGAAAGGAAGTTAGAAATAGGGGGAGCACACAGAGATGATATATAGTGAGTCATCACTCAACAAATAAATCACACAACAGAAGAGGATATATGCATAACATAAGAGGAGATGAGAAACTGACATAGCAGAAGAGATGAACAGGAAATAGCTCTTGCATTTCAAATGAACAGGAAATAATATACGACCTGGTTGCAGAGGATACTACCTGGCCCTTGAAATTTGGGAAACATGCCAACACCCAGACACAAGAAATGTGCCACAAGGTGGCAACTAAGGAAATTCCAATAGGTGGCAGATAAGGGAATTCCAATAAACATTTGAGAAATCTCTACGATCTAACATTTAATTCCAAGAAGTAATGCTAGAAGTAGTTCTAGCATTACTTTACTTCTGCAATATTGCTCATAGAATATACACTTGAAAGTGATTTTAAGCCAAGATATGGTGAGGGTGTGCCTCGAGAAGAGGCCAAATAATGCCTCAAACTTCAAACTTAGGCCTAAAAACCAAATGCGGGATGCAAATTTGAATGAAACTCTTAAAAGTTTGGTTAAAGTGTTTGGTTTCCGTGCCCTATTAATGCAACAATGAAAAAATGATCACTATTATTCCCTACAGCCTGAAGGGAAGGGACTAATAATGAGATAGATAGGAAATCAACAAAGTAGAAATTGTAAACAAATAATACCTTGTGAACAATCTTTTCTTTTCCCTAGCTAAAATCAAGATCAATATGTTAACTATGTATTATCTTGATAACAATTTGGCATGTGAATGATGTCTTACTTGGATAAAGTTTTGGAAGAGTTGCAACACAAAGTCCTCATATTGGGTAATGATGAACTGCTTTATCTTGATGGACAAAAGAAAAAAATAGTTTTCTACAAAACTATTGGTTCCTATACAGGACATGAATATGTCTTCTCGAATTATACTGAATGCCTTCTCCTCTCCCACCCGCTCTTCCAAGATCACACTGTAATATCTAAATATTATTTCTTGTGTCCACATTGGTATCACAGGATGCAACAATATTCTAAATTGATTCTCAACTTCACACATACACTCCAAGTTTTTTAAGATTGAAATGTTATGAAAACATGAATATCCAAAAAACACTTGCATCAACCTTTGTGGTGTGTTATGGAGAAAATATCATGGGTGGATAGTAAGATCTCCCTAGGATCTGCCTACTGATCTTAGAAATACAATGGGGCTAGACTTCTAATGGTTTCCCTATATCTAAACAAGAAATTCCTTTTAACACCAAGAGGGGAAATAATGACGTACCTTACTTCTGAAGGTTGTCCTCGTATGTCTTGGTTGTTGGAAATCTTGAGTTCTAGCTCTAGTCCTTGCACACAGGCAACAAACAAACACCAATACAATTCTTCTCCTAGTGTTAGAAATCACCAATCTAATTGAGATATAAGTTGATCTACTCATTGCAAGACCAGATCTAAACATCCATGAATATAACACAAATATTTATGGGGAAAACCAATGATCTATTAACTCAAAACGCAAATAATACATCAAACAACATATCTTTAGTGTAGATGCATCCTCCTTGACCCCTTTCTCCTCCTTAGCTTCTTAATTAAACTAGGAAATATGATTGTGGTTGTTGTGGAATGGAGAAGCTCCTTTGTATTTGGACAACATGACTCTGCAAATGATTCTTCCTCCCCATGCTCAAGATTTACCTTATTTATATAGATCCTCGGAAGAGGCTTGGGAGAGATTCTAGATATTATATAGACCAATGGATACTCGAATGATGTGAGTTCCAAGGCTCATGCCACAAAGAACCAACTCATCCCTCACTTACCTCTTTGAAACTTTACGAATCTAGAAGGTTACAGAGGGTGTCACTAGTTTCACTATAGCTGACCAATGACTAGTCACTTGTTGTCCTATGTATGACAAGTGACACCCTTTAAAAATTACCTAAATATTAGGTTGGAGTTGTGTCATGGCTTTCATATTCTGTTGTATTCCCTCTTGGCCCTCTATGGTAGAAATTAAGGTTATAATAGATGCCCCCTAATGTGTGAGATTAGAAAAGGGATGGATGGTCGAAACACATTACTATAAAATAGTATCCATGTGAGGTAGAGTGAGGAGAGAGAAAAGAGGTCCAATGGTCAAAGAGTTCCTACAATCAAACACTAAGGATAAAAGAATATATAGACCATCCCCAAAGTAGACATTCTTAGACTCTGAAGAGTATCAAAGCATGGCTGCCAAACAATACACTACATATCCAGGACATGAAATGTAATACCATGGACACAAAATAATACACAATGGATCCATCTCATCAAAAATATCATAGCCACAATCCAATATAATGTGGATCTATGTCATCAATATGATCATAGCCACGAGCAAATACAATGTGGATCTATGTCACAATATATATATCGGGAAGATGACGAGCACTGAGAAAAGTGCCCCCATAGTCTTCAAAATATTCATATACAAGTGATATACTCCATCACAACTTGGGCCCCAAAACCAAAGGATGTGGCCCCAAATCGAAAGGATGTGGCTCTAAACCCAAGGTCTTCGTCCCAAACCTTGATGGTACGAATATACAACATGTGAATAGATGAGCTGATGTCGAGCATGGTAGAAACCATTTGATTACTCGTCATTGATGTATATTGTTAATAGAAGAGAGGGTACCTACCAATGAGGAAGATGGACCCCATGGTACTTAGTAAAATCTAGTGAGTGTGAATAGAGGATTTGATGTCAAACACTTGTAGAATCAATCGATCAGGAATCAATAACATAAACCCATTTCCGATCATGAGGAGGCCTTCCACTAAGGACTGCAAGGTCCAAGGCACTAGTTGGTTTCTATATCCCTCTCCTAGATAAGGTGTTTAAGTCAATAGGAAGATATCGCTCAAAGGAGGGCCTTAATGTATCCCCCATTAATCGACAAAAAATATACACCGAGAGATGAGTTGAAGAGATAGAATCACCAAGTATAACTGAAAAAGGGATGGTTGAATCATGTTGAAAATTCCTTTGAATATATAGCACAACACAATGGTGACTTGGTAGCAAGACTCAAGAGCTAGATGAATATAGTGCAACAACGTAGGAGGCATTGACGCACTCTCCATGATGACTTGAAGAGTAACCAGCCAAAGCAGTATTTGTGACTCATATTATTGGTACAACTCTTAGGCAAGCTAAAACCCAACTGTAAGATGATGACTCAAACATGTGCCATGTTCAAGGGTGACTTCACTGACGCTGCCATTTTGAGAATAGACCAATGGTGAAAACCACCACTCTTTTTTTTATATATTTTTTGTTTTTTGGTGTCTTTTTCATGTTTTAACAAGCATGAAAGAGAGATAAAAGTATGCTCGATAGTATCTTTTTTGTTCAGTTTTAATGAGCCTGAAAAAGGGTTAAAAGTATGCTCATGATGGTTTCTTTTTCATGTCTTTTAATGAATTTGAAAAAGAGGTAAAAGTGTACTCGATATACATCTTTTTCGTGTCCTTTAACGAGTCTGAAAAAGAGATAAAAGTGTACTTGTCTGGAGAGAATGAGTGGATTAATAACATGCTCATATGTTCCAAGTACATGGAACTGACCTAAGAAAAATGAATGCAAATGGTACTGGCAAGTGAGATCCACTCTTAGCAGTTATTCTCTCCATGGGTAGATGGAGGCGAAATAGAGGCCAAATAATGCAAGAGGTGGATGGTTAAATGCTACTGCAATAGTGGTAAGTGGGATCTAGGAAAGCAATGGCAAGATAAATGATGCAAGCATCAAATGCATAGGCGACCATTAAGCAACATAAAAATTTAGGGAACCCCCACAGGATATGTCTAGAATATAGATGAAGAAAGAAGAATGAGTCTCAACATCAAGTCATGGAAAGACTACAAGAGGGTTCCCGGGCCTAGGGAAAATATAAATATGGACACCAAATGGAAAGGCAGGTGCTAAATAGGGTGCCCATGGAGGGTAGGTAGTACCAAACAAGTTACGACATGAAAAAAAAAGTGGCTCATGTTGCAACCTAATAGGATTGAACCTAAGGCATAATGATGGAAAAATGGACGATCAATAATGCAAATCATGGATACAGGGAAAAAACTATCCCTGTATGCCAGTTTTAAGCACATGTACCTCAAGTTCAGTGGAATTCATCATCTTCGTAAAAAAAGTCTCTAATATCTTGTCAAGCACATGTAAACTAGATGTCAAGGTCAATTTTAATCAAAAATGGCATAAAAAACAACAATAAGCTTATTTAAAAAATAATAAATGGAATCCATTTACATGGTATCAGTGTGAAAAAGAATCTTCTATCACCCAAAGTGTTATAAAAAGAAACTTACCATGGTAAAAAACTCATTTGACATTTGCAATGAGAGGTGAGTGGAGAGCTTGTGGAGAAACCCTCTTCCAAGTGAAAGCTTCTTGAGCTCATTGCAGGAGATTTACTCAACCATTTGGCATTCTGTCTAATATAGGTAAAATATAAGAACCCTACTTTAATTTTCCTTATCTCAGTTGTCAGATATTTTGTGGAATGTTTTGGCGCTAGGGCCTGATTTTATGGGAGTCGTGGGGTGTTGGAAACTCAAGGGAATCGAGCGTCCTATCGCTCAACGCCCCGATAGCGTCTAGTAGCTCATCGTGGGATGCCTCTATGGAGCCACATGACTTGTCACATGACACCATTAAGGCATCCCGTGACCCCCACAATGTCCTCAAGGGGTTTTTTCACTAACGGGGTGATTTGCTCCTAGATGTGCAGGTAGACAGTAACCATGATTGAGTGGAAGGGAGGGGGTTCACAAGGCAGATGATATTGTTTCCCAAGTAGATGCCACTACTCTGGTAGCACTCCATAATTGTGAATTGTTGAAGTTTTTCTACTGTCCATTGCTAGGTTCACATGAGTACTTACTACACAAGTTGGTTCAGTATTAGAACCCATACCAGGAGTGTTTCATTGTAGAGGAAAAGGTACTCTAACTTTAGATAGAAGACATATACTTATGTATTGGATTTTCACAAAGAGGGGTGTCGTGGCGAGTTGACTATACACTAGGTGGAGATGAGCATTCCACTATGGATTACATAGAGTAGTATTGTTGATATGGCTCATATAAAATGAGTTGCAAGATCCCTATCCAGGATATCATTGAGTTGTTGCTCAATTCTATTTTGTTTAGCATAACCTAAGCAGTGGGGTCGATATAACTGCACCTAGCTACGAATTTAAACATGCAGGTGGCCCTGATGTGTCTAGATCCCATTATTTTTAACTAGTTCATTGGAGTTTTAGCAAACGTGAAGGTTCAACTAATTCGATGCAAGACTGGGAAGAAAAATAATTTTGGATATGGCTCTCTTCTGGTGATTATTCTCATGAAGCAATTTCCTTAGCTGAGGCCCTAGATAGTGATGGGAAACTTGGTTCCACAAGACCCACAGATGATATTATGGTTGGAACACATGGGAAGAGTACTAGGGGAAGGCATGAAAATCACTACAGAATTGGCTTCACCTCCTGGAGGCACCATCAGGTCATTGGGATAGAGGAATTTCCCTACACAGCCATCAAATTTTGGTAGGATCTAGGACTTCCCCTACCCCCAGTAGAGGCGTGGGGTGCAATGGGTAAATGTGTTTTTGGATTTTAGATATTTTAGTGTTTTTTTAATTTTTGAGATATACAATTTTTTTCGGGGTGCAATACGACTAACATGACTTTGTTTCTGTCATAGATGTAGGACTAGAGCATCTCGATTAAGGATCGGGCTGATATTATCGACGAAACAACAACGAGAGGTTATTAGAGGGGGAAGTAGGTGGCAAGAGTGAGGAGCTCTTCCATGTACAACATAGTAAATTGGAGGGGATGACTATGGGAGTCCCCCCTGTCATAGGATGAGATGTTGTCGCACCTACAGGGACATGCAGAAGGTGTATCTTGCCCCTTTTGTTGACTTCTCTGGAAGGTGGCTCAGGAAGTATTATGTTACCATGACAGTCATAACTGGGATGACTAGATGATGGCATCCCATTTTTTGTAATAGATGTGATTTTTAGTCGATTTACATTGTTTGTATCAGGAGGCCACTAGAGCCCCAATTTTGTATTTGCACCTCATTTTGAAGGATGTAACACACATTTTATTTATTTATTTTTATTTTTTTTCAGGTTTTTTTTTTTGGTGTGTGTGTGTGTGTGTGTTTGTTTCAGCTGTTACTTATGGATGTATAATGATGTGATTCTCAATCCATTTTTATGTACACACATGCTAGATGAATTAATTGATGAGACAAATTCCATTGTGACATGTAATTATCCAACAAATTAACCAACACATTAGATCCTCTTAGAACATGACAATAATCGATGTACTTAAAGTAGTGTTCAATAAGACACACTCTCAAATACTTACGCGAAAACGTGGGATGTCTGACACTATAGGTGTGATTCAACTATGAGACCACAAGATGAGAGTCCAACCTGACAAATAAATGACAGATGCCATGGGTGAGAGCCTTGGACAAAATATCAATGACATCACTACATTGCACGATATTATTGGTTACAGGACCAAGATAGACACCCTCTAAACTCACCATCTTATCAGTGGGCGAGAATATCACCCAAGAAACAAAAGATATATTCTAGGTATTATAGCTTTCACCATCAACATATCCCATGTAGAATGAGGTGGATGATGACATCTTCAAATCAAGAATAAAGCATGATAAGAAATGAATTAAGACATTCAACACATAAAAAGCAAAGCACACCACTCCAAAACCAAAAACACACTTATATACAAAGCATCATGTAGCTGAAATGCCTAAGCATAATACTTTTTAATCTAGAGCCCATTGTGAGGCTCTGAAAGTGGATTCTTGCCATAGTCAACTAGCTCGTATGCCCTTCTTTTCAAGACATGTTTAACAATGTAGGGATCATGCAAAACGGGTTCGAATTTACCTATGCCTAACATATCATGGTCATGATCATAAACTGAAACCAAGTCACCCTCCAAAAAGGCACGAGGAAGGATATATTTATCATATTGGGCTTTGACGTGTTTCTTATGAGTTTCATTGGCTAGGATGGCATCACAATGTTGTTCATCAAGATAGGCCAAGTATAAGGTACACTCATCCTCGACAGAGGTGTTGGGAAGAAATTCTACGATGGGATTTAATGAAAGGATTTTTCATTCAATCGCAAGCACTGCCTCCAGATCATAAATGAGTTGGAATGGTGTGAACCTGGTGGAAGTTTTAGCTGAGGTATGGTAATCCCATATGCCAAAAATAGCATGAGATGCCAATTAGTCTTGTGTTTCCCCAACATCCTATGTATCATGGTCTTCAGGACACGATTGATGCCTTATACTTGGCCAGTAGTTGGAGGATAATAGGGTGTTGAATTCTCATGGAGAAAACCCAACCTGGAAGCTAATTCAATCATTATCTTGTTATGAAAATGGGACCCATGGTCTGCCACTATGGTCTTAGGAACATCGAACCTATCGATAATGTGATTGAACATGAATAGATAAACGGTGGTGTCAATGTTGGAAAAGGTAGGCACGGCCTTGATCCATTTAGTGAAGTAGTCAACAACCACGATGATGTAGCCATGACCATTAGCTAAGGAAGGATTACATGTCATGAAATCAATCCCCCATTTGGAAAAGGGACCGACAATCACCACAAGATGAAGTGGAGCAGGGTGAGTGCACATCTTATGTTTGAATATTTTACAAGAATGACATTTCTGAACTGAATTCATACAATATTTGAAGATCATGGGCCAAAAGTATCTGACATGCAATATCTTCTAGGTAGTGGCCAACCCATAGAGATGACTACAACATGCTCTAGCATGATAGTCATTCAGATCTCTTTCAGCTTCCTCATGAATAAGGAAACAATGTAGAACCAAATCAACTCCTCGACAATAAAGGGTATCGTCCACAAGAATGTAGTGTCTAGCCTGATGCCTTATGTGACAATGTTCATAATGGGAAATATAAGGATGAAAATTTTGGGTTTGGAGGAAGACCAAGACATCTCCATACCAGGGATCAGATGAGTCGATGAGGAATAAAAACTCATCAAAAAAGGAGTCATTAACCATGGGTTCAACATTGACTTGGGGAAGTTTGGACATCAATTCTTTGAATGCCAATGATTTCTTAGACTTGGAGGAGACAAACTCTAGATCGAACTCTTGAAGGAAAACAATCCACTTCGAGTACTTTCCCCCAATGATTTAGTGACTAAGGATGTGCCACATTGGGTTGGCGTTAGAAATAATCGTGGCCTTCTGCATGAGGATATAATGTCGTAAACGTTAGACAACATTCACTGATTCCAAGGCCAACTTCTCAACATGAGAGTATCGAAGCTTGGGAGTGGCCAGTCTCTTTCTAAGATAGTAAATTATATGCTTTCATTGCACATTATCTTCTTGGATGAGCACCATTCCTGTGGTGGATTTAAAGGCTACGTAATAGAGAAAGAAGTCTCAACCATATTTAGGAGGGATCAGTAAGGGAGTCAACATCAAGGCATTCTTTATGGTGTCAAATGATCGTTGATCTTGGTAGTCCCACACAAAAGGTACACCCTTCTTCAATAAGCACATAACACCTTTTGTGATATCAATGTAATTGACAATGAATTCATGCAAGAATTTTTCCTTCCCTTACAAACTTTAGAGTTAGCTAAAGTTATGAGGAGGATGAAAATTGGAAATAGCCTCAACCTTCAAGGGATTGACCATAATCCCATACTTATACACTATGAAGCCTAGAAATCGCTCAGAAACCACACAAAAGATGCATTTATGTGGGTTTAAATGAATATTATAGTAGCAACATTGGGTGAAAATGGCCTGCAAATGACCAAGATGATCCTTGTAGTGCCTGGAACAAGCAACCAAATCGTCCAAGTATGCGTAATACATGGCCCACTAGAAAGTGGCGCCAACGTTTTTAAGACCAAATGGCAAATTTTGATAAGAAAAAGTACCCCAAGGAAAAACAAAGGAATTGTTGTGATGATCTTCTAGTTTGACCTGGATTTGATTATAGCCAAAGAAACCATCCATGAATGAGAAGATTTTACTCCTATCACATTCATCAATATTCTGGTCAATGAACATGGTTGGATAATTATCCTTTGGACTAGCTTTGTTCAAATCCCTATAATTGACATAGATCCTAATAATGCCTTGTTTTTTAGCAACCAAAAGGAGGTTGGAAACCCATTCACTCAAAGGAACCTGACTGATAAACTGTGCAGGAAGAAGCTTTTCCACCTTGCCCTTGATGGAAACAACTTTCTTTGGGTTGACTAGCCAAAGCTTATTTCATACCGATTTTTCTCCATCATACATTTTAATTTCATGTTTGATAATTTGGGGGTCAATGCTAGGCATTTCTTCATAGGTCCAAGCAAAAACATCACAAAATTATTTGAATAGGATTGTATAAAGTTCAATTTCTTGGGAAAAATAGTGAGCACCTATCAGGATGTGTTCCACAACACCTGGATTTTGGGAAATTTCAATGGGTATAGTTTTCAAAATATTCGTGAAGTTCCCTTCTGAAAACACATCATGAATCATAATAGAAGTTTGGTACCATTGAACATTATCAATGACGATAGGATTTGTAATGTTATCCTCTAACTGTTCCAAATTGGGAAGAAAATATGTTCAATGGTGCAGATCCTCCCATGGAATATCGGGTAAAGCCATGACCTCCATGATAGCTTCATTGGATGGAAGTTCGAAATCGAGGAAGTCATCAGAAACTAGAAGAGGATTAACAACCTAGGACGACCTAGGGTACTAATCAAATTCCACATCCTAAGGGGAATCCAAATCAAAGTCAACATATGTTGACTAGATCACCTAATAGGAAATCTCTATGGGGGTGAGAGGCATGGATGCTCCATATGATTCAATATCCTTTGGACGAGGTACCACCCAAGTATCAACAAACCCGAGGGATCCACTGGTAAATGATGAAATCATGTTGACGGGAGCAATGTTCATAGTAAGAGGTGGCGGGGGAAGGGGAAATGTTCCCATGAGTGAAGAGTCTTTGAACATCCCTGCATGAATACTCATGTAATACTGTTGGGTATCACTGATAAAGGGTACATTAGACCCCACATTGGATCCAAGGTCTGGGGTGCAAAACACAAGTTGATCGATCGTCATTATTTTTTCCTTGATGAGGGAAGCATGTGACCCTAAAGACTAATGAGACAACTATCATCATATCGTAGAACCAAGTGCGCTTGAGTAACAAGTTGTACTTAAGAGGTGCATCGACAACCTCCACAATAACAAAGACAATCTTACCACCTAATTCAATGGGTAAGGTGGTAATTATCCCATGGGGTTGGAACATATGTCCCTCAAATTATTTCAATAATGTTGCAAAAGTGTCAATCTTAGGAGAGTCGAGGGCCTTCCAACAAGATATAGACATGATACGAGTCGAGGCTCCATCATCAATCACAGTGCAAAGGATATTTTTCCCCATTGTTATTACTTTGATCTAGAAATAAATTTCATGGGAAATATTATGATGAACTTGATTAGAATCAAAGGTCATCAAACTCGACTTCGAGGGATCAACCCTTCCTATAGCATAAGACAAAGATTTCTGCTATGTTGGGAAATTTTGGAGGACTTAGAGTGTGGACATGGAACAGGGTGCCTGGGCCAAGTCTTCCACAATATTGTAGTTGTGGGTGGCCTGTGAATTGGGATTGTGTGTCATGCATAAAAAAACACGCTTTGGGGCACATAGCAGTGTGTGAAAGGATGTATTCTCAATATGAAGAGGGACACCATGCTGGGAAGAATATGTTGACTCATGAATAATAGGAGTAGGCTAATAATTTTCATAGTTCTTGCCTCAAGTATGCAAGTTGATTATTTGGTCACACATGAAAACTTAGGAATTCAAGGAAGACATCTCTTGCTGAGGGGTACCTACCAGTCTCACTTGCAAAGGGGTAGTATTTTTTGCCACCATGTGTTGAGGTTGAGGGGGAAAAGGATGAGTTAGCAAAGTCGGTTTTTGTGGGCCCCTTTGTTGAGCCAAATATCAATGAATCTTATCCTTCCTAGGACACTAATGAGTAGGGTGGTCCTCCCTTCAAATCATGTAGGGGAACTAACTCTTCTTTTTCTCTTTCATGCCCCCTCTTGATTGTTTTTGGCAAGAGCAGACCCTTGCTTAGTGTTGGAATTTCTCTTTTTATTCCTCTTCTTCTTTCCTCTAGGTTGATAAGGATTCTTCAGTTCCATGGATTGCACCGAATTCACCTCGGAGGTCTGATTAGGGATCATTGCAGTTTGAGCATTAGAGCTAGAAGATGAAAGGTGTGATGAGATAGACATGTGATCCATCTGGTCAGCTAGTTGGCCCATAGAGGCATGGGAAAAAAAACCCACCACACCTTCGGCATGGGGTCCTAGGTTTGGATTTTTAGGATTTGTCAATGACCTAGGAGCATGTAGGATAAGATCATAAAGAGTGTTTGACTATGAGTAAATAAAATCCAAGTGTTGGGAACACATGATGGATTACTCCTCGATAGTATCCCCATCCATAGCTATATATTTAACAATAGGTGGCAGGAGGGACTTTGTAAACCACTCCATTAGGATTTTGTCTGAAATCTAGATCTTGATCATCCTACGCCTTCATCGTTGTTCATGTATATGATCATAAATGTGACTAGAAGTATTTTGTTGCAGAGATGTCAAGAGATATGTTCCAATCTCATATTGTATGGGCAATTTCTATTGCATTAGAAACACCATTTCCAAGTCATGAAAACTTTTAAAGGAATCTCCTTCTAAGTCATTGTACCATTTTGTGACACTTTTGGTTAGGGATCTTTATAAAAGACACAACCTCACACTATCATCCATCAAAGAGTTGGATGAACACCTCAAATAATATGTCATGATATCCGTGGAGGGGTCTTATCCTATCTTGCCATCAAATTTGGGCATGTCTAAGGGTAGCTTCGCAGGAATGTTTGAAGGGTTATGGGAAATAGGTTCATTTTTCAAATGAAAGAAATCATGCAAGTCTAACATTGCAAGGAAAGTCAATGATGTATGAGAAAATGAACACTGGGAGGAAGATGAAGTTCCTAGCATCCTAGATGAACCTTGTATTCCTCCTATGTTCATGTTTCTGAAGTGATCCAGGTGGATATTGGTGGCCAGCCGCCTATTCCACTTGGACCCACACCATTGTTTCTTTTAGTTTTTCAGTTTCCTTAATTGTAGCACAATTTACTATTTTTAGCAGTTTTTCGGGTCTTGAACTTCCGGAGCCGTTTTGAGGCCCTAAACGACATTTTTTGGGCATGAATTCTTTGACGAATATGAGTCCCTTTTGGACTCAATATTCGTTGTTAGCAGTGTAGTCCTAGGATAGATCTTTCTAATGATGTATCATGTGCATCAAACAGAGATAGTATGCCAAAGTTACAACCCCAGGAAATTGATGTACTAATTTACTCCAACGAGGCCCATATTCTGGTGTTTCATCTCCTAGGGTTAGGTTTTTGGATGTTTAGGGTTTTCCATTATTTCTCAATAATATATAGGCCTTTGAGCCTCATTGTAACACAGAGTTCAGAGGCCAGTAGCCGCCACATCTCTTCTCAAAGATAAGCTACCAACGCCCGGGCTGCTTTATTTCCATTCTGTGTGTAAGCATATTTCAGTCATTTGTTGTTAATGAAATGAAGTTTTACTTCTGTTGCATCTCTGCGTTTATGTGTATTTATGTATTTCATTGTGTTCCTGCATAAATCTGGATCACGAAGGGTTGTGGCGTTCCAAAAGAGTGAGTGCCTCCAGGGATGGTGTCACTTCTAGGAGCATGAATGATCCCTAGACTAGACATGCCGCCAGGGGTAGGTGTAGACCCTAAAGGAAAAGTGTTCACAAAATTAGTCCCCTGGAAGAAGCCCCCAGGAATGAAGATATGGATANCCCCCACCTGTGAAAAGTTACCCCCAAGGGACATTCTCCTAGGGAAAGGTGTTCTAACCCATGGGAATTTAAATCCTCCTAACATGCTACTACCCCCAACCTGACTAGGGACAACCCCAAAACCACTAGGGATGTTGCATCCAAAAGGTAAACCAACACCTGATGACATCGGGCCGCTCATAAGAATAGTGGAGGCAGACAAAATTCAACAGCCCATGCTAAAACCAAGGCTCGGTCCCCCACCGAAAGTTGATATGGTTGTGAGCTTTGACACTGATGGGATGGGCATAGGAACACTCGGTAGAATAATAGATATAAAAGAGGACACACTGGTGTCCCCCAGATCAAGGGACCCATAGAAAAGGGCATATATGGTGTAGGTCCAATGGTACTCAGGGAAGGTAATGTGGACATCACAGGAATTCGCCCAGTCCCACTTGCGGATGGGCTCGATGGATTAGACACAATGGACAATACACATGGTCCTGAAATGGTGGGAGGATTTCTAAACAAAGAAAAATGTTCACTAAAAAAAATCTTACTTGGATAAGTATGGGTGCTTAAGTTAAAGTTTGGTGAAGGAATTTCATCGACCACTTCCACTTCAACCAAACCAATATCCTCAAACCAAAGATGGGACTCTTTTAATTCATGGTCACTTATCTCGCACCGCTTGAGAGGTGGTTGTACCTCAATGATTGGCTCTAGTCCTCATAATCGACAAGACTGACGCGGTGATTTAGCCATGGTGAAAATAATATGTGTAAATCAAACACAATTCAACCTAAGATCGATGTAGACACAGAAATAAAGAGCACACCCCTAAAAATATATAGGACAAAAAAAAAGCAAACAAATGGCTCAGGGGGCCTTCCTAAAACCAACCCTTTAGGGGTGATGAAGTCCCCACAATATTGGCTAGCGAAGGTATGAGGAGCAGTTACGATGAACAATGTGAAACAACCCTGACTGGTGCAAGCACCCTTTATTAAGGAGGGCACCCTGCAGGGGAACTAAGACCATGAACAAATGTCTACCCTAGGTACTAAAAGCACGTCCCACTTGTAGTCACCTCTGTAACTACCTAGGAATGGTCACTAAGGCTACCACCTCACAATCAATGATCGAGAGAACAATTGTAGGTCCGACCACACATAAGGGTAGGGTAACTATGCCCAAAGCTTCAAATGTGTTACCTCAAATAGATGTGTGGCACCAATGAAACCCCCATATACGTAGTAATCGAAGCAATATTGCAAAAACCAAAACAAGAAGAGAGGGGTAATCTCCCTACTTTCCTTAATGCGACCTTGTGCTTGACTCATGTGTTAGAGGAGATTCCCAACACACTGGTTGCAAAAATAGATTTTCTATCCTTTAATGACTCTAGGTTTCATTTTGGTGGCCTTGGAGAGTTTACTCTCCTATCCTATTCCAAGACTCTAAGCCTATCTAATGTTGGTTCACTAGCAAAGAAAAGAGTCTAGTTGATTTTAACTGATGAAATATTTTCTTATGGATGTTGTTTATGTCAAAGGGAAGATGGAAGAAACTTTTATGGTGTTGACTATTGACCCAACCAAAGCAATGCAAGAATGTTCATGCACCTATTCAATTCGATGAATTCTAACAATGTGAGGGAAAAGATATATTTTTCTTTGTACACTTCAAAATGCAATCTCAAACACTAGGAAACCATGCAAACAAATCAAATCCAAAACTTTTTCCAAAATCCCAAACAAAACACTTCAACAATGCTCTTTGCTTTTAATGCTTCAAAATCTTGTAAGCATGCACATATTTTATTTTTATTTTTCCAATTTTGATGCAAAGGGTTTCTTAATCTATTCAAGAGAAAAATGTGCAAATGCAAAACCAACAAATAAACAAGCAAGGGATGTAGGAAATTGGTAGTGATGTTGAAAATCCCATTCCAATGTCTCTACAAGAATCTCACGCAAAACTTATCTATGAAAATGGATCTTGTAATGAGCACTAACCACAAAAGGAGAAAAAAACCAAATGCAATCAATAAGGGGCAATCCATATCTAACTAGATATGTTGGGTGCATTTCCCAACTTCAATGGCTCACTAGACAACAACCAAATGTACACAAGCAATCCAATCAAGCCACACAAACACAGTTCAAATTCGAATTGAAGACACAAGATGTGACAGCAAGACTCAATCAGAGGAAAGATATTAAAAGTATAGATCAATCAAAAATATTTGAGATCAGACACGTCCATATCTGAACAAGGAAATCTAATAATTTTTTAGATTACAAAATTTACAGGGGGATGTCACTAGTTGTAGGACCTGCAACAAGCAACTAGTCGTTGGACACCAATAGTGCAACCAACGACTACTGCAAATTTTTTTAGAAAGAAAAATAAAAATAAAGATTTGTCTCGGATCTATTATATCTAAGAGATCTAAACTCTGAGGGAGTAGCAGGTAAGAAAACAGACAAATCAAAATAGAGGATGAAAGGCAAGGGATTCTAAACTAGAGAAGAATCAAAGATTTGTCCTCAGTAGAGTCGCCAGTTTTGTTATGGAGAAAATCTCACGGGTGGACAGTAAGATCTCCCTAGAATCTATCTACTTATCCTAGATAGACAGTGTGGTTAGACTTCTAATCATTTCCATAGATCTAAAAAGACAATTTCTTTTTACACCAAGAGGAGAAAGAATGGCATACCTTACTTCTGAAGGTTGTCCTCGTATGTCTTGGTTGTTGTCGATCTTGAGTTCCAGCTCTTTTCCTTGCAACCTACTCCCCGCACACAAGCAACAAACAAAATCCAAACTACTTCTTCTCTTAGTGTTAGAAATCACCAATCTATTTCATATATAAGTTGATCTATTCATTACAAGACCAGATCTAAACATTCATGAATATAACACAAATATTAATGGGAAAAACCAATGATCCATTAACTCAAAATGCAAAGAATACATCAAAAATCATACCTTTAGTGTRGATGCATCCTCCTTGGCCCCTTTCTCCTTGATCCTCCTCATYTTCTTAATAAAACTAGGMAATCTGATTGTGGTTGTTGTGGAATGGARAAGCTCCTTTCTATTTGGACAACATGAATCTACAAATGATTCTTCCTCCCCATACTCAAGATTTACCTTCTTTATATAGATCCTTGGAAGAGGCTTGGGAGAGCTTCTAGATATTCTAGAGACCAATGGATACTCGGGTGATGTGATTTCCAAGGCTTATGCCATGAAGAACCAACTCATCCCTCGCTTACCTCTTCAAAACTCTGTGAATCTAGAAGGTTACAAAGGGTGTCACTAGTTGCACTCTAACTGACCAACAACTAGTCGCTTGTTGTCTTATGTATGACAAGCAACACCCTTAAAAAATGACCTAAATCTTAAGCCGGAGTTTTGTCTTGGCTTTCATCTTCTGTTGTATTCCCCCTTGGCTCTATAGGGTGGAAATTAAGGCTATAAAACAATGACGTTATCGTTTCAAGTTGCTACAAAAGAAACATTGATGCATATTATGAGATCTTGTCTATTAAATTGAAAATATAAATATCGATGCAACGTCTCATTAAACCTTAATCTTGCAACTGCAAACTAAATTAATGTTCTAAAATTAGGTACTAGTTGGGTTATGTTTTTTTATATATAAAAATAGTTTGGAACAATTATTTTTATTAAATATACCGATGAAATTTGTCGATAGTTTTCCACTATAATAGCATTACGTGGGCTTGTGATCGATGAAATCTTGACCATATGGATGATAGTTGGCTTTGGTTAATGTGGGGGTGCAATGATTGTTTCCCACATCCACAATTGAATCGCAAAATGCAAACAGAGCATGCACTTTGCCTATAACATGAAAATACATAGAACAAATTACATGGAGGAAAAACAAGTAGACTGCGACATTAATAATCTTTTCCTACAAGTAAAAAGACTCGATGAGTACTAATAAATATCTCGGTTCGTG
>JASDQU010202040.1:0-14884 GCA_032191745.1 Picea mariana | reverse complement strand
ATGTTATTCATGGAGAGATTAGCTTGGAGAGTTAGAGATCATGTAATTCATAATTTAGTTTTGTAATTAGGAGAAGGGGATTATTAGCTTTGGTTCTTAGCTTTGTTATTCTTTCATGCTTTGTCATTTGACTCTTGTAATATAATTTGAGATTGATATATTGTGTGAGCTCACATATGTCTTTTGGTCATTCAACTCTTCACATGTTGTATTTTTTTCCTAGATCAATTTACTGCTTTCATAGTTAGTCTTTCATTGCTTTCCTAGATTAATTTCATTTCAACAATTTAGATTAGATTACTTCTACTTTAGTCCTGCATATATAGTGTGTGTTCTTCGTAAGCCTATGAACCTCAGATTGACAAATTAAATAGTTGGGCAAGTACTACAACGGAATTAAATGACAATATTTCTGCCTAACACTCACTGGTCCACATTGACAACATTTGACAACTGACAGGATGCACTCAACCAATTGGGTGATCAAATTTTCACAAGTCAATTTGGGGTGTGTGCCAATGATCAAGCTATATCAAGTCAATTTGGGCCCTAGTCAACCCAATTTGAGGGATCAAGGGATAAATTATCCTAACTCACTATGTATAAGGTCAACCATTACAAATTGTCTCCATTAATGTGTTTGATCCTCCAAGTGTGTGTGTGTGTGTGTATGTGTGTGTGTGTGTGTGTGTGTGTGTGTGTGTCATTTCATTTGTAAACTTGTTTTTTGATTTTTATTTGAATTATATTCTTTGTGAGGTTGAGCTTAGTACAATTGTTCTCACAACTTGGGTGAAAAATAATCCATCCCATGCACAATTAAGCAATCTAGGTGTCCTTGTTTAGTTATTAATGTTTGGGATATTCATATTATATGGTCATGGTCACGCGTTGACTTTTACACTCAATTCCTTAATTTCAATAAAAGATTATGATAACTAAACAATAATAGTGTTGAACCAATTTTAGTATTGTGGGGATTAATTTGTGACGCATAGCACACTGCTCAACCATATCAAGTGTATTGAATAAATTAAGTAATTAAATTTTAAAACCATCAACAAACAACAATGGGATAATAAATTGATGGATGATTCCAAACTCAATATAACAAATCAGAACACCAGAGAAATGATCAATTGTACATTTATTGCTAGTACAATAATTGAGCTACAAAAAATGACAAGATTTAAATCAATGTGAGGTATTATTGTAACTCAATTCATGAGAATGATTGTATGGGGATCAATCTCACAAAATAGATTCTAGAATTAAAATTTGAGAAACCTTTGCAAATGGAATTGTGCACATATTTATATATGTTTGAGTGATTAAATGCATTAAATGAGGCAATTAAAGTTGGCCAACCTAGCATAAAAAACACGGATAATGGATGCCACAAATCTTGGAATCATGTAAATTAAGGCATGCTATAACTTGGTCCAACTTGATCATAGGTGAAAAAACCCAAAATTATTTGGTCAACTTTGATCCTCCAACTTGTTAGGTGTGCCAACCCTCTAAGCTATAATATATCAATGATGTCGGCTATTGGTGTAGCATTGAAGTGTAGAATAATTCATTTGCAAATATTTATGTTGATCTAATGCCATGTGGATTAGGCATTGGCACTGGATAAAGGTTGCAATGGAGACCACATTATTATGGTCATAGTCACACAAGTGGGCATGGGGAGAATCAAGCTTTATTCCCCATTGTAATGTGTGATTGTCTCTACTCACAATATTTGGCATGTTGTGAAATGTGAAAGATATGGAATTCACAAAAAAATGCTTCATTGCACAAATTAATCATCCCCATCAAATAGTAATGGTCCCATTATGTTAAAAGTAGAAGTTCAAGTCACATTTGTGTCAAAATTATCCATTGAAGAAGATAATATCAATGTGTTGTCCAATAAATGATGAAACTTATATCATACATGCTCAAGTGCCAAGTACGTTGTTTGTACAAAAAATTGAGACGCTTTGATAATTTTTAAGAGATTTGTATCCTTATAGTGAGTTGGTTGTATATCTATGTCAATGCATGTATCATAAGGTGTTGGCACATAAAATGATAGGTCAATGTTGACTTGAGGTTCTTGTTATATTTTATCTTCTTAACTATTCAAGATTGTAAGGTTGCAGGAGCTTTGTATTGAAATTCGGTGCATCCCATTGTATTAACAAGAATGAAGGTATCATTTCCTTATTGGTCAATGATGGTTTATGGGCCATATCATAGTGGCATGGGATTACAACATGGACGTGTAAGCCTTTCCTTATAAATGTGAATCCAAACCCTACCTCCAACAAAGAAGTTGTGCAAGATATAATGCTTATCATGCCATTATTTTATACTTCTCCAAGGTTTATCGCAAACTGTCATCCACCACTCATTGAACATTCTGTCTTTTCTCAATGAAGTGAAATGCCTTGTTAATCTCTTTATGTATAGATCACAGTGTGTGTCATTGGATGCGCTAGATAGGTGACGTACATGAGAATTGTAGGTTGAAATACAAAATATACTTTGAATGGGCTATAGTTTGGCATGTTATGTTAAGTGTGATTGGAGTTGTGTTGTATGAAAACACGATTCCATCCCAAGTCCATAGGTTCTCATAATTATACATGTGAAGCAAATGCCAAATGGTATGGTTGAGAACCTCTATCTCTCCTTCAATCTAGGGATGAAATGTTATGAACATGTTAAGAGTTGTTTCAAGTATGCTCTGAGAGACTTATAGAAGTTGGAGATGAATTTATCATCTTTATCCCTAACAATGGATGTAGAAATCCTAAAATTAAATTGGTTCTGAGCTAAGAAGTGTTTCAATGTGTCCCACATTAAGTGAGTATTCTTTCAAGGAACATAGAATACCATCTTTGAGAATTGATCAGTGATAATGAATACTGCATCATGATTGTTTTACTTGGTTAGGATGCTTATTAGAAAATTCATCAAGACAAATTCCCATAGGTGCAAAGGAATGGGAAAAAGTGTTTACAACCCATACTTCTTGTTTATAGGTTTTGCAATGGAAAAAGTAACACAATATTTAATATACTTTTGCAAGTTGAGGCAGAATTTTGGCTAATTAAAATTCTTTTGTAACACTGCCAATGTCTCGTGGATGCCGCAATGAACTATTGAGTACTCATACCCAACTAAAACATACATTTCTAAGGTGAAACGAGACATTATCATCGATATACAAATCTCGATGTGATGTCCCTTGAGAGGATCTACACAAATTTGTGTAAATAATAGAACTACTTCATAATGTAAGTGTCAATATCGTGTTTGGTTTTTATAGGCATCCAAAATAGTAAGTAGAGAGTGAAATGGTTGTAGATTCAAGTAATTGATTGCATCTCTATATGCATTGTTCTTATTCTTGATCAACAAATGGAATTGTGGTTGATATGACCTATGTAAGGCCCCATGATAAAGAAGCGTGTGTGCCCAACTGATAGAACACTTGGAATCATACAAAGTTAGGGTTGCTCGACAAAGACGAGTGTGCCCCATATTTATATATACACATAGTGGGGAGACTTGGGAGTGAGCTCAACCAAGTAGACCCACGCCCATACTTGTGGATGCGCTTCACGACGAGGTGGAGTGCCATGACGAAACGAGGAGAGTTGGAGTGAGCCATGTGTTGGGAAAGCTCACATGAGACGGGGTAAGCCAAGATATGGAGTGAACCAAGGAATTGGGCGGACAAATACTTCATGGGGTGTATTATTCCAACTTGATTTTCCCCAAAATTTTCTATATTTTCAGTTGAGACTTTCGTCAAACGCTTTAGGAACAAACTACCAAGCAATCGCTTTGATAGCACTGTAATATTCCAACCAATTGGAAATGCTATTTATGTCTAGGTTGCAATGTTTTTGACAATTTTCAACTTTGGAATTTTGTCAAAAATTTGGTGGATATACTCAATATTCGTTGTTCATCACTTCCTTTGTTTTGTTGTAGATTTTCTGATGCAAGTGTTTTATCAAACACTTTGTAGTCACACTCCCAAACCCCTTTAGACAAACTCTGTCATTGTTGTTATGTATTTATGGTTGTTGTTTGGGTTATATTCTTATGTTTGTCTCAAGGAATGGTTGAGGAATTGGTTTTCACACATAAATTAAATTGTATGCAATTTCTATTACCACCAAATACTACAGAAATACCACAATAATATCAATATAACAACAAGGGAAATGCCATACAAGAACTAGTCTTTATTTCAATAATTTTGACCTGTTACAGTTGGGCAGAATGTTGACATGGACAACCCACAAGAGGAATATGCTCAATCGTGAACAACAAAATCTCCTCAATAAAATGAAATCCCAACAAAGATAATAAAACCAGTAGGATAATAACTCGCCCAACAGGAAGAAAGGATAACATAGCTACTCTAGAATCAACCAAGAGATGAGAAATATTCACCCGACAAACAAATATGTCACCCAACATCAATTACAAAGTTCCCATCAAGGAAATATGGCACCCAGTAGTTGTAACTCAACCCCAACAATAGATATGAGGCACCCAACAAAGAAGAATGGCACCCAACAACTCTAAATCGACCCCAACAATAAAAAAAATGCGCCCAACAAGGAGAATAAAAGCCCAACGCCTAGATAAGTGTGCCAAGAAGTGTAATAGTGTTCCCTTGCAAGAGATGAGCACCCAACAAAGAAGAATTTGACCTTTAGACTGTAGATCTTTTCCTCAAATAAAGTTCGATCTCTTTAACTCACACTTTCACCTAGTATTCAAGGAAAACTCAACCTCCACAAGAGGGTTCGATTTTCCTCCAAGATAACTTCAACTTCTCTAAATTTTCATAAGATCCTTCCATACAAATTATTCCTTCTCAAAAATGAAATTCAATGAGGATATCTGAAGTGATTTCCTCCCATGACTAGCTAGGGTGTACCGTTCCAACACCGAAGCCAGTAGATGAATAATGGTTTTGAAAAACCCTAGTCTCTCTTCTCAAGAGCTCTCCAAATATTTTTCTCAAATGAGCAAATGAAATAATGAAAAGAGACTCCTCATTGTCCCATTTTAATATTCACTTGAGTCTTTTAACACTCACTTATTTATTTTATTTTATTAAAGTCACTTTAGTGGCTCCTTAAATTTTATAATTTAAAAGTGACTTTTCATTAGCCTAGGACCCATGTCCCCCCTTTTCCCAATTTAACTTTATAAATTATTTCCTAGGCAAGTCATGTCTCCTTGGTCATTGTCCACCTTAGCCCATGGGAACTTATTAGGCTAGCGGAATTTCTCCCTTATGACTCCTAAGAAAATGGGGAGATTATAGTCCTCCCTGCCCAAGATGGCTTGTCCACAAGCAATTTCAGTCTGGGATGTTGGAGCACATGTTCTCCTTCCCAAGTAGCATCTCAAGAGGAAGATCCTTCCACTTGACCAGATACTCTTTGATGGTCATGTTCCTCAACTTCTGCTCCCTGACCTCCAAAATATCCTCTGGAACCAGAGTCAATTTACCTTCTCCATCCAGGGGTGGTAACTCTGTAGAAGTGAGGATATGTTTCCCCAATTCCTTCTTGAGACTTGATACATGGAAGAAATTATGTATCTTGCATCCCTCTAGAAGCTCTAGCTCGCATTCCACCTCTCCTATACACCTCGTATTTTTTAGGGTCCATAAAATCTAGGCTTCAATTTTTCCATCCCTTCATTTTGAGCAATGATTGCCTATAAGGCTGAAGGCATAGGTATACCAAGTCTCCTACTTCAAAGCTATGATCCACCTTATGTCTATCTGCATATATCGTCTGCTGATTCTGAGTTGTTTGCAGATTATCCTTAAGGGTCAATAGAATATCCCGACTCTCCTGAATCCGATCCTTATCCTTAGGCACCCGAATATCTCCAAACATCTGATCCAAAAATGTGGGTGCATCATATCCATACAGGTGTTGGAAGGGTGTCATCCCAATCGACATATGATAAGTGGTGTTGTAGCAGTGCTCCTCTAAGTGTAGCCATTTTATCTAGGCTTTATATTGGCCCAACGCATAATTCCCTAGATAACCTTCCAACCACTTATTCACTATCTCAATTTGACCATTAGTTTGAGGGTGATAACTTGTGCTTGGTGTCAAATCTATTCCTACCAATATGAATAGCTCCTGCCAGAATCCGCCCATGAACTTGCTATCCCTATCACTGACAATAGTTTTCGGTAACCCATGTAATTCGAATACTTCCTTGAAGAATAAATTTGCTACCTGTGTTGTTGAATATCAGGAGGGTATGCCAAAGAAGTGTGCAAACTTTGTGAGTTTTTAAACCACCACATAGATACAGTCATTTTCATGTACCTCGGGAAACCCAGTGATGAAATCCATAGAGATGCTTTCCCATTTTTTTCGGGAATGGGAAGTGGCTGAAGTAGTCTGACAGGGTGAGTGTGCTCTGTCTTATTTTATTGGCAGACACTACATTCTCTTACGAACCTCAAAAAATCTTTCTTAAGTCCCTTCCATGTAAATCTTTCTTGGATCTTCCTACAGGTTTTCAAGTATCCAGGGTGTCCTGCCAATGGGGAATTGTGTGTTGCATGCATGATTTTGTCCTTGAGCTGAGATTCTCGTACAGGGTAGATCTTGTCTTTGTAATAAATGATGTCATCAATGACTCTGTACCGATCATACTTTTTTTGATTGTCAAGGATATCACAAGCAAACTGGTTCTTGGAATATTCTACCAATAGATGAGCTTTCCAGTCAGCTCAAATCTCCATGAGGGAGAGAGTGGGTGGTATTATGGAAAGGGCATCAACTACCACATTGTTCTTTCCCTTCACATACTCGATCTCAAAATCATAGGCTTGGATATTGTTGATCCACTTTTGTTGTCGTTCACTCAATTCTTTCTGCTCCATGAGGAACCTTAGGCTATTGTGATTTGTATTCACCTTAAAACTATTCCCCACCAAGTATTGTCTAAATTTGGCCAATGCATGCATAATGGCCAACATTTCCCTTGTCATATATCGAATAATTTCACTCATACTCCTTAAATTTGTGGCTCTCAAAAGCAATGGGATGGTTTTCTTGCATTGACACATCTCCTATCCCAATCCCAGAAGCATCACACTCAAGCACAAATGGCTGAGTGAAATCCGGTAAGGCTAGTACAGGACAAGAGCTCATCACTTGTTTCATCATCTTGAATGTCGCATGTGCCTCATCTGACCAACCGAAATCCCCTTTCTTAGTGAGATATGTAAGAGGTATTTTTAGTTGTGAGAACCCCTTAACAAATTTCTTGTAATAAGTGCAAAGGCCTAGGAATCTCTTTAATTATGTCACATTCTTGGGGGTAGTCCACTCGATAATCTCCCTGATCTTTTCTTGGTGTACCTGAACCTCGTTTTCTCCAATCACATGCCCCAAATAAATCATCAGTCATTCCAAACTCACATTTAGACTCCTGTGCATAGATTTGGAATTCCTCCAAAATTCCCAATACTTCATCGAGATGCCTAAGATGTTCCTCCCAAGTCCTGCTATAAATAAGAATGTCATCAAAGAAGTCCAATTTTTTTTTTTGCAGCTGCTTATTGAACACGTGGTTCATGAAAGACTGGAATGTAGCAAGAGAATTGGTTAGCCCAAATGACATAACCGAGTACTCATAATTTCCATAATGGCATTGAAAAGTGGTCTTCAGAATGTCTTGTTCTCGAACCTTGATTTGATAATACCCTGTACAAAGATCAATTTTGGAAAAGTATTTTGCTCCTCTCAACTCGTCCATCAACTCATCGATCCTCGGAATTGGGTACCTACTTTTTATGGTATTCTTGTTAAGGTCTCGATAATCAATGCACTTTCTCAAGGTGTCGTCCTTCTTTTTTACCAATACTACCGAAGAAGCAAACATACTAGAGTTAGGTCAAATGTAAACTATCTTGAGCAACTCCTTGATAGTTTTCTCAATATTGTCTTTGTAAGTTTTGGGATACCCGTAGGGGTTGGTTATGACTTCTTGGACCCCTTCTTATAATTCTATCGCATGCTCAAATCCTCTATCTGGAGATACACTTGGAGGAATGTCACCAAAAACTCTTTGATATTTAAGAAGTAATACCTGAAGATGTATGGATGTTGTTGAGGATGATCTGGTGTCTCCCTGTCATAAATGTAGCACTCAAATGCCCATTCTATATCTCCATTTTGCCTCATTTCTTCTATACTGTGTGATGACACTATCTTAGGCAGATACTGGTGCATTTCCCATAAGACTACCTTTTTCCCATCTAGACCTGTGAATTCCATTTCCATAGTCCTCTGATCAGTAGTTTATTTCCCAATGGAGTATAGCCACTGAACTCCGAGTACCACATTGGTATCCGACACATCCACCACAAAGAAATACTATGTCAAGGTATAATTCCCCATGGTTATTTTCAACTTGGGGATCCATCTAGTGCACTCCATATGATAGCCATCGGGTATGATCACTATGAATCCCTCAAAATCCTCCGTTAGAATCTCTCACTTATCCACCAAAGTTGCATTTATAAAGTTGTGGGATGCCCCACTATCAATCAACACTGTAACCTTGTGCCCCTCCAGGACTCCTCAGACTCTGAATGTATGGTACCTAGGAAGTCCCGGCATGGATGCCATAACAAGACCCTTAGCCCCAACCTATGATGTCTCCTCACCTAATGTTTGGTGTCCCTATTCTTGTTCCTGGTGCTCCTCCTCATCATAACTATCACTATCTGAATAGAGCTCAATATAATGAGCCTTATCGGTCTTGTCTTTCCAGGCACACTTGTGTTACGAAAGCGATGAGACATTTTAAAGGATTTTATGTTGACTCTGGACATAACACGATTTTTGAACAGGTGAGCACAGTTCAACGGTTTCCTTGCTATGTTGTTGAGCATGATATCCAGATGCTCGAGAGAGCCTGCACCATAAAAGAAATTCTTTCAGTCTTAAAGAGTTTTTCCAAAAATAAAAGTCCCTGAGTCAGATGACTGGACAATGAAATTCTTCCTTTGTTTCTTTGATGTGGTAGGGGATAACATTTTGGATGCGGTGGAGGAGTCTAGGCGGAATGGTACTATGGAAAGGTCATTAAACTTGACCTTTCTAGTTCTCATCCATTTAAATGAGCAAACCCATTAGGTTTGGGGATTTCAGACCCATTTCCCTTTGTAATATGGCTTATAATATTATTGTAAAGATTATAGCGAACATGATAAAGCCGTTCCTATCTCAGTCATTATCCAGGGAGAAACTGGGGTTCTTGAAGGGAAGACAGATTCTGGATGCAGTCAACACAACACATGAATGTCTTCATAACATCAAAGTGAATAATAATATGAGACCTCTTATTCTAAAATTGGATCTGCAGAAGGCCTATGATTGTGTAAACTTGGATTTCCTTCGGATGATTCTTCTTCAAATGGGATTTGGACTGCTGCTAATAAATTGGATTATGAGTTGTGTTAACACAACTTCCTTTGCGATATTGATCAATGGTGGGCCTACTCCTTTCTTCCAAAATGGGTGAGGTCTGAGGAAAAGATTCCCCTTATCCCCTCTGCTATTTTTTTTAGTGATGGAAGGCCTTAGTCTCCTTCTCAAGAAGGCACAAGTAGAAGGGAAAATTTCATGGGTGAAGCTTTCCAGATTACAAAATATTCTAAACTTGTTTTTTGTGGACGATGTCCTAATCATGACGGGTGCTTGTTTAGACGAATGGAAGGAAATAAAATCTATATTTTTTACATTATGTAGAGCATCGAGATTGATTATAAATCCACTCAAGTCTTCTTTCCATTTCTCAGTTTTACATCAGGATGAATTAACTAGTTTCAAGGCTCTCTTCCCTTACAATTTTAACACATTCACCTCTACAATTGGGAATTCATTGCCAAACCCAGATCCTTTGGTGGCTGGGGTGTTAAGAATTTGTTTGTTTTCAGTAGAGCTTTGACTGAAAATATGTTGTGGCGTTGCTTGATGAAGGATGACCTCTGGCATAGAGTGCTTAAGGACATGTACCTCCCCAACACCACGGTGGTGTCTTGGATAAGATGCTCCATAGTTAGGACACATAATGTCTCAAACACCTGGAGATGTCTCTTAAAATCGTTGGATGTTATCACACACTAGATATCTTGGATACCAGGCGCAAACCATTCAATCCGTCTATGAGAAGATGAGGTACTTGGATTGGGTAAGAATTCATTGCTATTGAATGCTTTTATCACTTCTTTCAAACAACAGGGTATAAACTACTTGTTTCATGATAGAGGATTGGGTAGGCCGGGGGTTGTCTTGGAAAGTTGGAAAACAAGTGGGGATTTGAGATTTACAGGTGCAAAAGTCGAAGAATGGAATCGATAATGGAGAGCTCTAGTAAATACATGTATATAGTTGACAGATCGCGTGGAAACCCTAAGCTAGACTGGAGGCGATAAATTGAGGTTCCTCACTGCCAAAAACACATATGAGGCTCTAGCCACTAAACATTGGGATTTAGTGCCAAAATTGAAAATTTTTACCTGGTTAATGCTGGAAGGAAAGATTCTCACTTGGGAGAGGATGGTCTAGATTGAGTGTTTATGGACTATGTTTTCAAGAGACAGAGACATTGATACACTTAATGATGCATTGTAGATTCACTCAAAAAGTGTGGTTATAGATTCATAAATCCTATAACTTATCCCACAGTTGGATGTGTTCTTCTTTCCAAACCTGCTTTAAAGATTGGATAAGTAGATATCCATCTCACTCAATGTTGCCATCCAAAATATGTTGGAATTTGTGGTTAGAACGCAACAAGGTTACATTTGAGAAAGGCCGGTCATCAACCTTCGCGGTCCCGCACAGGATTTTCGGGTGCCTTGGGACCACTCAGGTACAAAATTTTCCATCCAAACCCCTATGATTTCCACTTTTTCTTAAGGAGGGAGTCTTGATTGGATGGTTTGACGGGGCTGCAGAAGATCATGGCCAGAAAATTGGAGCGGGAGGAGCCATTAGGTTAAATCTTCATACTGAGTATAGGTGGATGTTAAATTGTGGACCGAGAATGAACACTAGAGCATAATTATTGGGAGCTTGGGATTTATTAACTTTGGCATCTCAGTTACATATCCAAGACCTCCAAGTATTTGTGGACTCAAGAATTTTCATTGATTGGTTAAATAAATAAAAGTATTCTTAAGGTATTAAATATGGAGTGTTGGAAAGAGTGGATAATGAACCACCTCAAAGAATTCAAGACTCTCGAATTCACTCACATTTTCAGAGAACACAATCAGAAGGATGATGAGCTCTCCAAAAGAGTGCTACAACTCCAAGAAGGGAAAATATTTTACTATCAATTGGAAGAAGGGCATATGGGTCCTATGTTATTTCTATATCTCCATTGATGCTTCTACTTTCTATGGCATGGTAGTCAGTTTTAATATTTGCTTAAGATATTCTGTCCGGTAAGAAGTAAGGAAAACCACTGTTTTTTCTGAAGGGAGATTTGATCCCCTTGGCCCTTAGGAGGTATGATAGGACTACTATTTGTTTTTGGCAGTAGTCACTCTCTCATATCTTTCTTTTGTTTCAATCTCCACTTTGATGGTGCGAGATTCTGGATATAAGGTGATGTTTTGTATATTTTGTATCTCGAATGGAAACTTTATATTTTTATATAAGAGAAATTTTCTGTGGAAAAACAAGCTTTCCTGAGTTTTATACCAAAAATGTAAGAACAACTTATATCTGTATGGCCCAAATGACGATGTTCTTCCACCTAGGGATCTTATTTTTTGATCTGGGGGTTTTGCATGATTGTTTGTCTAGGAACCCCAGTGACCAATTTTTTTAACCTGGGTTTAATATGAATGTTTATTTGATTAATACCAAAATGACCATATGTTAAGTTCATTTGGAGAGTCTTCATTACCCATTCAACAATTTTATTTTATGTACGTCCTTTGATCTAGAAGGTCAGAGTAAAAACTACAATAATCAATAATTTCATTTTAAAATTTTTCAGTGTAGTTGTTGCTTCTGTGCATATTAATCTTTTGAAACTCTAAAATATGGTTATAAAGAGGGCAATCTCAAGAAGTTGTGTAAACCTCATAAATGCATTGTTAGTAAATGCTTCTTCTTTATTTTTCTTGCTTTAGCTGGGAGATTTCATCATCACATACACTTCATTCTTCATTTTTGTAAACATAAATTCTCTCTAATTCTCATGGTTGGTAACACACACACACACACACACACACACACACACACACACACACACATATATGATGTCTTTATACATGGAATTTTGACATATGATGTCTCATATATAGACATATGATAGGTCTGATAGGGAATTTCTTCTGTAATTACTTTTGTTTTATGAAAATAATCGTTAACATAACAAAATCGCATTTTATGCTCATCTATGAAAGCTTTTGTATATATTTTTTCACCAAATTTACAATAATTAATTATTTAACTCTTCTAATTCTTGTTTTTTAACTCTTTTAATTCTGAAGCTATACCCAATTTAATATTCATTTTAATGCTTTATTTGAATGCCAATGTATCTATTTCTGTTCACATTACATGGTAAAGGTAAGAGGTTTGCAGGCACTTTACACGCAGACACTTTACACCTAGTACTTCGAATAATTCTTTTTGGGAACTCTCTAACTTTCTTCAAAATTCTTTGTAACTTTTATTTATGAAACTTAAAATAAAAAATAAATAAAATATATTTAAATCTCTTTACATTAATAGATTATAAATTTATTTTAAATTAAAATTAAATCAAAGTAAAAAGCCACTCACCTCATTTCACATGTCCAATTGTTCAACCGATTGAAGAATCCAAAAATAATTTCCGAAAACCGCAGAGAAGTTCTCCAACAGAAACTACAAAGATTATTATGGGAAAAAAAAGGTAAAAACCAAATAGAAGTATTATTCCTCTTCAAAACTGCAACTATATAATGTTAGAAATAAAATAACTCCTTCAAAACAACAGAGAAGTATTATTCCCGTTCAAAATTGCAGAGATATAATTTCAAAACCACAGAGAAGTATTATTCCCGTTCAAAACCGCAGAGAAGTATTAATCCCATCGTAGAGGGATAGGAGGCATAACTTGTTATATTAGAAAGAGCATTTCTCCTCACATTCAACTTCATAAGATTGACCCTCTCAATCACTACATTTGGATAGAAATTTCATGCACCATTGCTAAGAAGATGTATATAGAAATTTGCTATTTTGCATCTATTAATTCTACTTTTTATAAGAAAAATAATCTAGATAACAATTGTCCCTATAATAATTTAGAACAAGATATTTATAGTTCGAAAAATGAAGGTAATATCCTCATGCTAGGAGACTTTACTGCTAGGACTGCAACTAAACAAGCTACTCTTTTAAGTATTGATTCCAACCATAATCCTTTATGGCTAGATTAGGACCTTGTTTTATCTAATAGCTACAAAAGAAGCTCTGAAGACCTAATTGAGAATTTGTTTGGTACTGAGTTGGTCAATCTCTGCAGCTCTCAAGGCCTAATAATTTGCAATGGAGTAATGAAGTGGCCAAACTCCAACCAGATGACTTGTATTCATGGGCTAGGTAGTAGTGTTGTAGATTATGTGATATCTAATATACCTGTTTCCAACCAAATAACAAATTTTGACCTTTTAAATGACCATGAGCTTGACTCTGATCATAAACCTTTAACCCTAACTCTAAACTTTTCCATGCATAGGAGCACCATTAAAGAGAATTCTGATAATCAAAGGAATTTGCGCTTTGACAAAAGTAAAGTTGACATTTTCTTAAAGGATTTAAATAGAAAATTAAATCTCCTAACTTATAAGGAAAACATTGTAGAACTCTATCATAATTTTACAACTACCCTTTCCACTTTTATTAACAAGTTCTCTTTCGAGGTGTCCTATAAAAAGAATAATAAAACGAACAACCCTTGGTATGATAAATAATATAAAATTGATAGGAAATCCATTAGGGATGCTTCTAATGAGTCCTTAAAACTCGATAAGAGAAATACGTACAAAGCCCTAATTAAAAGGGAAAAAATGCACTGTATCAATAAAAGGCAAGAGCAACTTTCAGAACTATATAGGTTGGATCCTAAGAAGTTCTGGAGCCAAATTCTAAACCAAAATACTAAATAAAATAATATGATTCCCTTAAGGGATTGGAATTCCTACCTTGAAAGTCTTTACGAGTTCCCTAATGCCATGGAAACCATTCCTATTGTCTCTACAGAGGAAGACATTTTTTCTTTAGATGACATAGAGTTCGAGGTTAAGTGGCTTGCAAATGGGAAAGCTAAGGACATTGAAGGATACCAAGCTCAAATTTTTAAAATTGGAGGGCCAATCCTTATCCCTCACATACATAAGCTCCTCAATTTAGCAGTCAAGCAGAACTTCCCTAAACCCTGGACACAAAGCCTCTTTGTTCCTATTTTTAAAAATGGGGATAGAAACATTCCCTCTAATTGTAGGACCATTATGATTAGCCTGATTTTAGCCAAGCTTTATGGAATTATTTTGGAAAAGAAGATTAACCTTTGGCTAGAAAGTCACGGTAAAAGAGCTAAAGGCTAGGCCGGGTTTATGAGATATCATTCAACTGTGGACCATCTTGTTACCTTGTTAGGGTCCTAACCCACACATAGGTAGATTAATATATTCGGATGTAATAAAGGTCAATATTAATAAGGCCTTTCAATAAAATAGAATAAGGCAGATGTAAGAAGACCTAATAGAAGCTTCTGCTTCTAGAAAGATCTTCCTCTAGATGCTTCTCTT
>JASDQU010202039.1:0-10398 GCA_032191745.1 Picea mariana | reverse complement strand
TGTGTTATATATGTGATTAGGAGGAGCACACTACTCTCTCTCTCTCTCTCTCTCTCTCTCTCTCTCTCATGGAGCTTCTTGGAGCATCTTGAATACCATGGTTATGGTTTCATCCCTTGGAGACCTATATATTTGGGTTTTCAGAAGAAACCATAGATTTTCTTGATTGAAGTGAAATGGAAGAATATACATCTTTCCCTAGAGGGAATGCTTGTGTGATGCATGCTTGTATGAGCTCCTTGGTGTGAGCTAGGATTTTCATTGTTTTCCCTAGCTAGTGTTTGGAGATGTATTGGATTGTACTAGCCTTAGGATAAGGCTCTGGTATGTCAATGAACTTCATTTTTATGCATATTAATGAATTTGATAGCTGTTCAATACATGTGTAATTGCATATTTGATTTTCAACCATCTATTTCTTCATGGTTTTGTAATTTCCAACATTATATGTCTTGTTGATTTGACATAAATCAAGTTTGAATGTTTTTATTGATTTAACATTTATATTGAAGAATATAGGGAAGATTTGATGTTTTTTTTTAGTTATCATAAGTTGGTTTCATATCTAGTTTGTGTATGATAATATTTCCCTAGAGGGATGAAACTTATTGACACATTTTGGTATCTTATCTCTTGAATTTCCTAGATGATTTGGATTGTTAAGAGTTGAAATATTGTTATTTTATTGTTGTTTTTACCATATTTCATAATAGCCCTCCGGCTGAAAAATTCACAAGGTTAATATCTACGAAACCTACAGGAAAGAAATGAAATTTCTATTATGTGTTACTTTCTATAATTTCATAAACTTTTACAATTATTAAATGATTATCTTTGAGTTTATTACTTATTTTGATGTAATTATCCATCACTTGTACTTCATGTCAATATTTAGATAAAACACCTACAAACATAAAAGATTGACTGTGGAGAACCTCAACCCTATGTGGGAAAACCCCAACAATGAAATGGGTTATGCTTGACCCTTTATTAAATTTGAGGTGATTACATATTACAAGGCTCCAATAAATATTCTACTCATGACCAATCTCAAGGACAATAGGTAAAATTACATCCCTTATGCTATCACAACCTTCCTCCATGAACCAATATTTTGTTGGTTTCGATATACTTCATCCTCTCCTTCAATGAAACCTTCTCTACAAATTCGAGTGTTGAATTGACCAGTAAAAGAAACTTAGTCCTACTAAAGAAATTGAAACACCCATTTGTTCTATAATGGCCTCTTTATCTCTTTCTCTATTAATCAAAAGGCCAATGTCCCCAAGAATCAGTGTTAGTAGCCTCCTTGCTTATGTGATTTGTCCACCTATCCTCCTATTATTGAAATTTCAAAGAACACGAAGAATTAGTTACAAGAGCCTTTGTGGATGCCAAAGCTCCAATTGTGAAAGAAAAGGCCTTTTAGACCCATTTTATTCTACCAAATAGCATGTATTCATTGGTTGTGATCCTTCAAGTGCTCCATTAAATATAATTGTATTCATTTTAGTTGGGGATGAAGGGAAAAGAGTATTAGTATCAACCCCTACCCCCCCTTTTCATACTCTAATCCTTGCCCTACCTTGCCTCCACATAGATTTTGGCCCATGCGCTTTTATTTTAGGTAGAGGTATCACTACCCCTCTACCATACTCCAGGGGATAATTACTTTGTTGTGTAATTATCCATCACTATGTACTTCATTTCAATATAGTACATAATAAAACACCATCACATACACCACAAACATAAAAGATCTACCCTAGAGAATCCTATGTGGGAAAACTCCAACAATGAAATGGATTATGCTTGACCCTTTATTAAATTTGAGGTAATTAAATATATATATATATATATACTTTGGAATAGAGCCTGGGGAAACCCAACGGGCACTTCCCCTCATTTCCAGGATAGTGCCCCGGGTAAACCATATTTTATAGAAAGTCGAGGATTTTTCAACAACTTGCTCATTTAAGATCTCAACATGTCACCTACTCATCCATGTGGATATTAGTGGCCACCCACCTATTCCAACATGATCCTATTGACAATTTTTAGTTCAACACGTTCTACTGTAATTATTTGTAATTGTGGGTTCTACACTTCTGGGGGTGTTTGAATCCCTACACAACTTCTAGGTGGAGATTGGTGGTCGCCCACCTACTCTAATTGGCTTATTTTGGATGTTTTCATGTCAACACATCTTTTTGTACTTCCAAGGCCATTTTGGGGCCCTAAACATTGTTTTTTTGGCTTTCCACAGTCAAATTGTAGATGGAGTCAGAGTTTGATGGCAGAATGTGTATCTCTCAAAAAGACCTTTCCAATGAGCTATCAAGCACCTAAAACGGAGGTTGTATGCAAAAGTTACGACCCCGGGAAGTTGATGTACCAACTTACCCATTGGGGCCCACATAACTTTTGGTGTTTCATCTCCTAGGGTTAGGTTTTTGGATGTTTAGGGTTCTGGAATTCATGAGTAATGTTAAAAGGCCTCTGGAGCCTCATTGTGATTATTCTGCTCAGACGAATGTGCGTAGCAGCCACATATCTTCTCAGAGATAACTACCACCATTCGAGCAAGTTGTTTTCAGTTCTACAGTTTTACAGTTTCAACCTATTTTATTTATTCAATAGAAGTTATTGTTCACTGGATATCTATTTTTGTTCTCAAAATATTTGTTTTATTGTATTCAATCTATTATTATTTTCGTTCCGCTTATAAATATGGATCAATGGTATCAAAGCAATCTTCTCTTCATTTATTTTTCTTCATGCATGTCCCCGACAAGATCTGGGTACAAGAAGTTGGGACTCGAACCAGTCGAGTCTTTGCAAGATCGGCCAGGCTGAGCCTGATAAAAACCATTAGGGGAAGAGAAAAAATATGATGGAGCAGGATATCCTTTTAAAATGTTGCTCAAGGAATCCCTTGCGTGACAAAATAACAAAATGATGGAAAACTTTGCATAGATCCTTCGGCGGCTGCCCACAGGAGACACATCTTCATCAAGTGGCCATGCAACTCCCTTCAAGGTATAAGTAAATTTTGATATTACATTATTTGATGGACTAATAGATGCAGATGTTGTAGATAAATGGTTGAATCTGCTTGAAGGGTATTTTTCGGTCCACAATTTTTCCGACAGGGAAAAGATTAATTTTGCACTCCTCAAGGTTGTCCCCCATGTTAAGGACTAGTGGGATACTTACTCTAAGAAAACGACCATAGAGGAATCTGCAATATTTTCAGTCACCCCCACATGGGATTCCTTCAGGTATGCCATTAAATAACAATACTACCCTATTGGAAGCTACGAGGACCAGTACACAAGATGGACCACACCGCGTCAGAAAAGGGACCAGACAGTACTAGATTTCACCAATATTTTCCATACCATACGCACCAAATTGGGTATCAAAGACTCTGAGCGACCTCTGGTGCTCAAATATCGCAACACATTTAAACATAAATGGGTTTTCTGAATATCACATAATTAGGTGCGGCTTATAGATATGTTTTCAAGATCGAGCATAAATTTAAGTAGAAGAGGCGAGAGTTTGGATTTGCAAACTCCTCACAGCCAAAGTAAGGAAAAGGTAGCCCCAACCCAAAAAATAAGGGATAGAGAAAATATGGTTGCTCTCAGGACAACCAATCTAAGCTGCAACCCAAGAAGGGTAATGAGAAGTCGAAGAAGGACACGGGAAAATGGTGTGAATACCATAAAATCCCTTGGCCCAACACTGAAGAATGTCACTCCAAGAAGTCACTCATGGTCGAGCTGAAAGCTTCCGAGTTAGAGGCAGATTATGAATCCGAATAAAATCTAAAAAGTGGGAAGTGGATCATCAATGTCGAACCTAGTGCCACTGTCACTACCACCAAAGTCCAACCAAGCGAACTAGAAGAACCAGAGGAAGGGGAATGCCTCTTTCACTTACAGATGTGGGTAAAAGGGATTCTGTTGCATTTCATTGTCGATATCGACAGTCATAAGAACCTGATTTCAGTAGAGGTCATCAAGCAGATGGACCAGTCGATAAAACTGCACCCACAACCCTACACCATCGACTGGCTTCACCAAGGACGAGATATACCATCTGTTATCACTCCAAGAAACTCTTTGAGGTTGTAAGACAAAGATGCTTGGTAACTTACGGTAAACTTGTTTTTTGTATTTTTGTATGTGTGGATCAATGGGATAACTCAATTACAATATGGTATTCAGACAGTAAAAATGAGAATCAAATGAACCTGTGCTCTCAAGGATCAATAATCAGATGATAGCTTTTGAGTGGTTGAGAAAACAATGCTTATAAACCAAATACAAATGTAGGGTTTAATAAACAATGATAAAAAACTATTAATCAAGTTATGAGCTAACCAATGAGATGACAGTCATTCTACAACTAAAACAACTTGAATAAGAGTACAGAAAGAAAGATGAGAATCTGACATCAATAGAGAGAGAAAACTGTGATTTGTATTATCATATGGAAAAGTCTGTTTACAATATAGAATCTTCTGTATCCAAAATCGAACCCTTTATTTATCAAAATGATAAGTATTTATAACCTTTACAATAGATCTCAGATCCCTAAAAAATGGATCTGGATTTCTAAATATAGAAAACAAAGTGCAAATTAATTACAATCAGGTAATTGAAAATCTACTTTATATGAATCGAATTGTCTTCAAAAGGTCTTTGACATCTGGTCTTTATCATGATGCGCCCCTGATGTGTCTCTGATGTGTTGACACATGTCTTCAAAACTGAAAAATTTAAACAACTGTGAACAAAGTTTTAGTTGACCATTTAGGTATTCACCTCCTATATCTCCACAAATATTTGAAACTGAATATTTCATGATTTGGTGATTAATCTTTTTGATGCTCTCTTATCTTTTAAATCACCCAAAAATTGCTCTGTTCAAGCTCAAAATATTCAAAAGTCTTTCTCTGTGGTTTCACCAGCTATTCTGCATTAGAATTTGCTAATTAGCTAATGAAAGCTCTGTTTTTCAACAACTAATTGGTTATAACTACGCCTCATGTGCTGGTGAAAATTTTGTTTTAATCAAAAGGAAAACCTTTCGTGTTCAAAATAAAAAATCATTGTTTGTATTAGTCTTGTTTAATCTCCCTGCAAATTTACAGCGACCTGTGCAAGCACCTGTAAATCTGGATGTGTGCTAATTCTTTCTTTCAACTTTTTGATTTTCCTCTTCAGACGCTTAGCTAACCACCATAAGCTGTTATAGTCCTTTGTGATCTTTTTCTTCTTCTTCTTATCCTTTATGCTTTCAAGTGCTAGCTTCTCAAAAGCTGCATTAGTATTTGCAAAATTCTCCGATAAAGTTTTATATCTTGCCTTTATCACCCTTTCTAGAATCTCCTGTTGTGCTATTATCTCTTTCAACTCCTTAATCTTCGATGATTTCTTTGATTTCTTATTTATTGGGGTTTCACCTTCATGTTTGGAAGTAAAAACTTCAAAATCCTGTGCAGGTTCCATGGAGTGCTCTGGACTGTTGATGTCTAGAATTTCATCATCTTTTTCTGGTTCTGTGTCTGAATATGTGTATGGAAGATTTAGAACATTTGCCTTCTTTACTATGGATGGCTCTGGATTTGTTTCGAAATCTAGTTTCTTTTTAGCTTTCTTGGGCTTTAAGCTAGATTTTTTCTCTTCTGGTGACTTTGGGAGAGCTCTCCTTCTCTTTGAGCTACTCTGAGGAGTTGGCTGCTTCTTGCCTGCTTTCTTCTTTTCATTCATAGGTTGAGTTTGGGTCTCAAAACCTTCCCAAAAGACAAAGTGCTTCCAAGTTCTTTTTCTCTGTCTCAATTCTTCCAAGATGATCATTTTGATCAAGCCATAATGACAAAGGGCATTCTTGATGCTGAAAGGTTCGACTCTGATCCTATTACACACCTTTTTTAGGCTTCTATGAAGAAAGAAAGGCAGATTTAGAAGGACCTTCCCTGTGAAGTGATCTAGGAGTCTAAAGTGATATAACATCAACTTGTCATACCTGCCCTCTAAGGTTACATATAGTTGAATGCATTTGAACAGAACTTGCCATTCATCTTCAAGGTAAGAAACAGGGATACTTTTCTTCCAGGTTATACTTCGGAACTCTGTTTTGAGGTATGATCTAAAATCCAAATTCTTGGTTATGGTTGTTTTAAACCAACTTTGACCTGTTATGGGTAAGCCAGTTGCTAAAGAAATGGCAGCTTCATCAACTATGAGTTCCATAGAACCTATTGTAGCTTTATTTCCATCGTATGAATTTGCAAAAGTCTCTGCTATCGCCTGGTGATAGCCCTCCTGCAATTTTTCTAGATTGGTCATACATCCTGCATCTAAGAAATGCTTCTGAACCTCTGGATGAGACTGTAAAAAAGATAAGTTGTCTAATTCTTTCCTCAGAAGTGATCCTCCTTGCTTCCCTGCCATCTGCAACTTAATCACCAATTAATCTGTACACGGTTGACACAATAATCTTTCTAAATAAAGAAAGGGTTGGCGCTCGTGAAAATGACCCTGTGTTATCAATTGACATATGAAACCCCATAATAGAATTTTTAAACACCGTGAGTTTGAAATAAGAAATGATGATTTGATTTGATGTCAACAGATATCTGGTACTTTAATCTTTGGTTGTAATGATGATTAAGAGTTCTTCACATCTTCAAACCCTTCTCTATTTACCACGCGAAATAAGTGATCAGAATCTATCATGATATCCTACTAGATCGTGGCGAAGAGGTGTAACCACTTATTTGTTTCCATTAACTTGCCATGATGATCGTATGACATGTGTCCAGCGTACCCTTTTGGGTTTCTAAATTCGTTGGAGGAAAAACCTATGTTAACACTTTCACTGGCTCGCTTACTGCTGGGAGTACCCTTTAGCCGTTGAAACCTGAGGCTTTCACTAGCTAACTTCAACTTCAAAACAGATGTTAGCCGTTGAAAATCTCTTTCTTGATTTTTTGAAAAGACCTTTTGAGGATCGATTTATTTCTAGGATAACACCTTAAATCCTATGTTTTGACACTTCAAAATTCTAAAATTTATATAGAACCCTATTTATAACCATGCCATCACCTACAAAATGGAGCAAATTGACTGATTCATTTTGGGAGATAACACCATCAAGCCCTTCAAAGACGAGGTATTGTGTGATATTTCTCCCCTTGAAGTTTTTGTTGTACTTTTAGGCCAGCCATATTTGTGGAAGCGACATGTTGTGTATGATTCTAGACCCCGCAGTGTTATTATTACTTTGGGTAGACAATTGTAGAAGATACCAGAGGTAGCCCTGCCTACCACTATTTCTTTAATCTATGCTAAGAAATGCAGTAAGGTCATTTCACAGATTGAGAAGGTCATCTTCTTTGTGATCCATGCTCGCAGTAATAAAAAGGTTACCACCACATTCGTGACTTCTACACAGAGCCTCTCTTTGCAACAGAAGCAAGTGGCATGATCGTGGAAGAGTACATATGCATCTTCTCCTCACCCCCCGAGGAACCAACACACTGCCAAGTCAAGCATCCAATTGATCTAACCCCTGGTGCATTGTTGCCTAATGGACTAGTCTATCATCGCTCGCTGATGAAAAATGAGCTGAAATCAAGTGCCAGATCCAAGAGCTACTTCAAAAGGGGAAAATATGACCCAGATCCTCCCATTACAGAAGCCTGATTATGTTGGTGCAGAAGGAAGACAAGACCTGGTGTCTCTTCATTGATTACAAAGCATTAAACAAATCACAGTTAGGAATTAGTCACCAATTCCCCGAATTGATGACCTTCTTGACCAACTCAAGGGGGGAATTTTCTTCAGCAATATTGACCTAAAGTCTAGCTACCACCAGGTTCCCATCAAACCAACTGATGTATGGAAGACAACTTTCAAATCTAAAGAAGGTCTCTTCAAATGGTTGGTCATGCCCTTTGGCTTAACAAATGGATCGACAACTTTCATGAGATTGATGGATGATGTATTGAGACCATTCACCAACTCTTTTGTGGTGGTATATTTGGCTGACATCCTCATCTTCAACAGAACTTGGGAGGAGCACATGCATCATATTCAATAGGTTTTGGGCACTCTACGACAACACAAGTTATATGCCAACTTGGAAAAATAATCCTTTGGCATGAAAAGGGTACAATACTTGGGACACGTTGTTGATGAGCATGGGGTACATGTGGATCCAACAAATATCCAAGTCATTCATGACTGGCCAACCCCGACCACACTAACCAAGCTTCGTAGCTTCTTGGGACTTGCTAACTTCTACCGAAGGTTCATGTTGGGATTCTCCCATATTGCATGGGACCTCAGCCAAGTTACCAAAGGCAGTGGTAAGGAAAAATTTTCATGGGGGAAGGCACAAAAACAAGCATTTGATTATCTGAAGCATTGATTGTGCTCAACTCCAGTACTCCCCTTACCTAATCTACAACAACTATTTGAGATTGATATTGATTCCTCTGACTATGTTGTATGCATGGTTCTCACTCAACATGGTCATCCAATAGCATACCATAGTGAGACACTCTAAGTTATTGTCCGAAAATACCCCACCTATGAAAAATAAATGTATTCCATTATGCAAGCATGTAGTCAATGGGAACATTACATTCTGGGAAAGGAGACAATTATCCACACTGATCACAAGCCTATACAGTTCATATAGACACAGGGGATTGCAGAACGATCGCCATCAAAAGTGTTCCACATACCTAAAGTAGTTCCATCTCAACATCAAGTATAAAACAGGGAGCACATATCATGTCGTTGACTACCTCAGTCACCCTCTTATTGTTTCACTCACCACAGTGTTCCATCCCTATGGGCATGAGGCATCTGAGTGGCCCCAACTTTATCAGTGTGACCCCGATTTCACTACCACCTGTCAACCTTTGGGTACAGGAGCGAATGTCACCGATTTTCACATCCAGGATGGATTGTTGTGCCATCTGGGCTACCTCTATGTTCCCACAAGAGAGTGTGCAAATATGATTTGGGAGGCTCACTACATTTAGATGGCAAGACATTTTTCCATGGAGAAAATTGTGGTCATTCTATAGAAAAAAAATTATTGGCCAAAACTTCGATAAGACATCAACAAGTATATTAGATCTTGCACTTCATGTGCCATTTCCAAGCCATCCATCAATAAGAAATGCTTATGCACCCCTCTTCCTACTCTCGAGAGGCCTTATGAATCCATCTTGATAGATTACATTTCTGGCCTTCTATCCATCAAGCACGGAAATGATTGTGTATTTGTGGTGGTTGATTGGTTTTCAAAGATGGGCATTATCACAACCTACAAGAAGAGCATCATAGCGACAAATATTGCCAATCTCTTATTCGAATGGGTGTGGGTCGATTTTGGGATACCACAAACCATTGTTGGTTTTATTCATGTGAGATATGATTGATATTCGATATATTATTACAATGATGAGTGTTCCATATATAGGGAACATAAGGTGACCATCCATGAAAGGATGTGTCCCTTGAATAATCAATAACTATTTATTATTATTTACTTATTATATACTATAGTTAATAATCAAATAATAATTATATTATTAATTATTATCTTTAGAGAATGTCTTCCCGATGTTGTCCAAACACCAACACTCCCTCTCAATGAGGGAGACATTCTGCAACATGCCACTCTTGTCTTTGAAGTATTAAAACTTCACCCTTGACTCATGACACTTGTCTATCAGTTTTGGGAGACATCTCTCTCCCACCTGAACCAAGGAAAAACTCCTTTTGTGGCTCTCCCTCTGATCCAGTTAACTCTCTTTAAGATTAGGCTCACTTTCGGTCCACATGTAATATCATATAGCATCTTGAGTCTTTATCAATCCTTGTCAAATCACCATGACTAGGACAAAGACTATACCAAGATCTTTCACCACAGGCACACACCTATGAGTGAATGTCGGCTCGATGCTAACTGACACGTGGAATTCACTTCAAGCACCTCGAGTCCATATTATTCCTTGTCATGATCAAGGAAGGACTACATCTGGGCCCATTTAGCACAAGTGCACCTTTGTGATAAATGTATCGTATCTCCCTTGGTCTGCAGCCCAATGTAAGAGAAGTTATGCCCGATGCTGAAACATCAACATTCCCTCTTAGCTAGGGAGGTATCTTTCCATAGTAGTACACAACTACTGTCTAGAAACACACAGTCTCCACCAGTGGTACAAAACCACCATAGTAGTAAAATATTTGTCACACATGGCACTCCTAGATGGACTTCTAGAGGCTACTCCCTATAGGAACACTTAGGGTCAACTCCCCATAGTGTGAGACATCAAGGGTCAACTCCCTTGACATGTCCTCA
>JASDQU010202038.1:7187-19061 GCA_032191745.1 Picea mariana | reverse complement strand
AGCCCTTGCATGGAGAAGAATAAGGACACCCTCATCAGGACGTTTTGGCAGAGATTTGACCTATGGGGATCAACCCCTTGCAGATGGGACGATGGCCTTGATGGATAGGACGCCACCCAGGACTAGCTAAACGTTTTCTGGAGTAGATGGCAGTGTGATGGGCTTGTTTGGCACACATAGCAGGTTGCAGGAGCCCCAGAGGGGCCAACGTCTGGCTTGCTGGATGATGATTATGCCCTGAAAGGGCCAACATCTCCCCTATAGGGGCCTGACGTCTCCATTTTTTGCTCACTTTTGGCATTTTTAGCATGTAATATGACAAATAATTGAATAATGTAAAGTCAGCCTTGTCGGCTGTTTTTAATGACCTAATTGTTAATTAAAGGTCATAGAGATCATATATATTGAGGACGTTTTATCCTCATTTGGACATAACATAACTTGCTCTCTTGTGAGAGATACTTTCTAGTCTTTTTCTTGGTTATTCTTGTCTCTTGGAGTTGAAGCGCTACACTTGGAGGATAATCTTTTGGCATATGCATGGTGCTATTTATCATTGGAAGGTTTACAACTAGGGTTTGATTATGCTTCTTAATGAATTTGTAAGTACATTTTGCATGCAAAACTTCTTTATTGAATGGTTGTAGGTAGAATTGCTTACTTGTATGGTTACATTGCTAGTATTTGCTTAATCATTGAAACCCTAGGGAGCCAACACACAAGTAGGTTGTGGCTTCATGTCCCCATGGTAAAAGCTTATTAGCCATTTGATTAGAGAAGGTTTAGCCTAGCCATAGATACACTAGCCATTCTCTTTTCTTGAGTTAGTTTTGAACATAAATTGAAGAAAGAAGGCGTCCTAGGCCGAATTTATTTTACACCTAGGGTTTGCTTCTAGGGTTTTGAAAAGCCTTGTCTTTAAACAACACTTTTCAGCCATAGATTTGTGTTTATTAGCTAGCCGTTTTGCCAAAAGAGTCTTAAGGAAAGAAGAAGGAGCATTAGGCCTAGCCTTAGCTACACCTAAATAAGCCGTCTCTTCTTAAGGTTTTGATTTAGTGGCCCTGCCATAGCAACACCATTAGACCTAATCCTCTTCTCCTTAGGTTTAAATTTCTCCAAGCCATTAGCTTCTCTCCATTTGACTCCATTAACCCAAGGCACTAGTCTAGAAGTATAACGTTGAGCTTCTGTGCTTAAACACTCTTTCAAACTCTTTTATTTTTGAAACCCTAACTAACCTAGCGTCTAGAACTAACCCTAACCCTAATGATGATGACATCATGCCTTTATTGAACTTTTGAGTGGCTTAAAATTTGCGGCTAGGTAATCATTTGATTGGCATAGAAGTGTTGAGTCTGTTCATTGGTTTATTTTGCAAAACGACCACTTCTTTGTCTCTTAAACTAACCTTAATTTAGGGCTGACGTCATAGTGACAGCAACAGCATTATAGGTGACGTCACACTTGTTTGATCTCTTGTTTTGGCATAAACCATTTTGACATTGTCACCTCCATTTGATAGACTTTGAGCCGTTGATCACATCTATAAGTTTATTTGATAAAACATCCTACTCATTGTCTTTCAATTTTGACCTATTATTGGGGCTGATGTCACCTTATTCTGCATTGTGACACAACAACAATATTTATGTGTGAGCAGATTTATGATATGAATTGCATTGTAATATAATACAAGGATTGATTGTGTACATTGAATTCCCATATCTCTTATGTATTTATTGAAGAAGTGATATAAGTCATTTGTCTTTGTTTAGTAATCATTGACTTCGTCAATAATTACATTTGATCATTGCTCATATATATGTTGAAGATAGTCATTAATATTTGATGTACTAACCACTGCATCACATTTTAGTTTTATTTGTCTTGTCTCGCAAACAGGTGCCCTTCTCAGTGGAATATCTTCTTTGACTATCTCCTTCTTGGCAGTGATCTGTGAAAGGGAATCCTTATCTTGATCCATTAGCCCCTTAGCCCTTTCAGAAACCCAGATTACTAAGGACGTCTCCCTTGGACTAGCCATCCTAAATAGAAAGAGATCCTCATCGAGGTGACAGTGGGTGGGGAAGCTTCTGTTATGCCAGTTTGAAGCCTTGACTCAAGCTACTTAAACCCTTCCTACAAATTGTGCGATAACATTTTGGTGCCGTTGCCGGGGAACACTGAGTCTACCTTCCTCAACGACATATCTTTGGTAAGCCTTGCCTCAAAACTTTCTTGTAAGCTTACCTGGCGACTCCACTACCTTTTCCCCCTATTTCTTTGGTAGTTTCAAGAAAACTATCTAGCGACTCCACAAACCAGAAGGAGGTTCAATAACCCTCCTTTAGCTTTCAGAAGGAAGCCTCCTGCTAATTCACCTGTTGTCAAATCACTTTTTGGAAAGAGACTTCCTTTGAATATGATTACTCGTAGTGGAAAGATGTATTCAAATCCCACTGTTGTGACCACAACCACTACTACAACAAACCCTGTAATCACTCCCAAATGGTCTCACAAAGAACTCTTTAGTCCTTTAAGCTTACCTAGCACCCAAGGAGGGTTACATGATCTGCCCAAGAAGGCCGAGTCCTGTCTACCTAAGTTCTCAGGGGATGATGGATCCTATGGCAACTCTCATTGGACCGATTTATGTGATGCTTTCCAGTTTCACCAATCCAGACAAGAACATCCCGATGTTTTCTTAAGGCTCTTTGTAAGCTCACTTACTGGAAGTGCTAGAAAATGGATTAACAGACTCCCGAAGGGAAGCATCAAAAACCCTGAAGACCTTGAACAAGCCTTCCAGAGAGATTGGTGTGAAAAAGAGAACATGGATTCCCTTTACTCTCAATACATGAATATTTGCAAAGCCTCTATTGAGGGAGTTAGGGATTTCAATGATAGGTTCAACCTTTTACTCAAGAAGGACAAGCTTAGTTTCTCTAAAGAAGTCGTCCTCCAACATTATTTGAACTTGTTAGAAGGGATGTTGCAGTTTACTCTCAAGGATCGGTCACCCTCTACTATAGAAGAAGCACAAGACCTTGCTAGCAGGATTGAGCAAAAACTTGAGTTTGAAGACTACATCAATCAAGTCAATCCCTCGCACAGTAATGATCCCAAGAAATCTAGTAATGAGGATGTCCTCGAATCTGAGCCTAAGCCCCTAGAAGTTCTTGAAGTAAGACTCATGCCTCCCAAAAGAAAATGGAGCACAACTTTCTCAAATACAAACAATGTTATGAATGCCTTGATACAACATAAGCCATCTGAGGATTTGGGCATGGCCACTCATAAAAAACCTAACTTTGAAGATGCCTTGTTTGTCTTGGACACACCAATGCTGGAAGATCAAGATATGAGTGAAGTTGATAAGTCTGAAGAAACCAATTCAAGCATTAGTATGTCCTGCATCCTGCAAAGGGTTAAAAGGATTCGTGAAATGTTAGAAATCCCTTTTCTAAAAAAGCAGGATTCAGATGATCAATTACCTTTAAAGGGGATTCCCACACTATTACATGCTGGTCATTCTGACACAGATGAACAAGCATCCTTTTCAAAGGATCAAGATTGTCCCACTTTTCCTTGGGTAGGAGAAGACACAGATTGGAATGACTTTCCTGATGATGCCTTTGATATCTCTGAAGATTCAGACGCAGATGGTTATCCAATACAAAAGATGAGTAATTTCATTGAGGGACACAAAGATGTTTTCAAAGACATAAGAGTTCCAAGCGCCATTGTTGTGGATGAAAACCCTTAGTGTTTTCAATGCAGTGAATCACATTGGGAAGATGAATGTCCTTACAATAGTGGTGGGCATCAACAGGTAAACAATATAGACTACTTTGAAGAAGGCCCTCAAATAAATATTACTATTGAAGAGCATCAAGAAGCCATCAAAGAAGCAGCCAGGTCAGCCAGGTTGGCGATGATAAACAAACTGGACCAGGAATCAAAAGACAAGCTAAAGAAAAAAGAGTTCCAGGTGTATAGAAGAAAGAAGTTGGACCAACCTTCCACTGACCAAACAAAAGAACCACATGTGGATGTGATCCTTCCTAAAAAGGCCAATGATGAAGGGGTTGATCTGAATTTTGATTTTGAAGGGGCATTATCCAAGATGATTGTGACCATCCCTTTCAGAGAAGTCATCAAGATACCATCTATCAAAGAACGATTTGAAAACTTTTTCCAAGGAACAGGTGGGCTATTGAAGGATGGAACTATTGGTTGTTTCCAGAATATACCCGTAACTACAACCTACGAGCAAAAGTCCAATGATTCCATCAAAGATGACAAAGCACATGACAAAATCGGGCCAACTCCTCATAAATGTTCTCCGGAAGATAAACCTGTTGTAGAAGAAGAAAATTCGAGTCAAATTGAATGGCCCACGAAAGAAGAATACCAACGACTTATTGGCGATCTCAAAGGTCAGAAGTCTGAGCCTGTAAAAATACTAAAAAAAGGAAGACTCTGACCAGAGACAAAAGTCCACAAAAGAAAAATACCTGCAACTCATAGACAGATATAAAGAGAGGGAAGCTGGAACCATAAGAGAGAGTGATGTACGGATTTGCCCCTCTCAGTAGGATATATTTGTAGCAGAATCCCACCCACCTCCCTCTACACAATACACCAGGGTTGTTCAAGGAACGACCAATTTCAAAATTGAAGAATACAAGGAGGGAGACATGGTCTGGATGTGGGATGCCAATAGAGGGAAGCCCACTAATATCAAAGAAGATAATTGTTTTTGGCTTGGCCCTTTTAAGGTTGGAAAAAGGTCAGTTAATGATTCCTATTATCTGTCTACACTAGAAGGAAGAAGGCGCACATTGCCTGTTAGCAAACATCTCCTTAAACCCCACCAGGGTGGTGGGACATGATGCAGGTAAGTAACCACTTCTGTGTATTATACCGCATTGTTTGATTTCTATTACATATGCATCTTGTTTGTTTTTTGTTTTGCTGCCTTATATGCACATTTACTTACTGCCTTATATGCACATTTACCATGTATATGCTATTGCTTTACGGGGTGGCAATACCACCCCGTCTTTTGTCGCTGATGCCCTTTTGTCGAGTGTGAGTAGGTCACAGGTCTACGCCAGAGATTGTTGAGGTTCTCATGCGCTCTACAGTTAGCACATGTCCCTGAGTTGGAGCCAGATGTTATCCCTGATATCTAGGGATTGTTGACCGCCCATTTAGCAACGGTGGTCAACTCATGTGCCATGAAGATGCATCACCAGATGCAAATTTGTTGAAGACATTATTGGTTCTACTTGGGCATCTGATGCTCCAACACAAATTTTGTAAACGAAATTTCCGCACCCCTACGTGGGTTGATAATGTAATAAGTCTGCATGGATCATAGTTAGGTCAGGTACCTTTGTATGTTTCCATTGGGGGAGTTCCTTTCACCGAGGGTTTTTTATCCTCAGGTTGTCAACCGGGCTCTCGGGCCTGGCTGACTTCCCTTGAGTTTTTCCCTCCACACATGCAATAACTTCCTCCAAAGTGGTGAACGACGTCCTAATGGTCTCATATTTTGGTAGCTATTGTTTATGAATGTTGTAAATGACCATTCCAAAGAGTGTAGAAAGTTTCGCGGAATTTCGTCGAGTCTAGATAGGTTTTTTTTAATTAATTAAATTTTTAATAATTTAATTAATTAATTATTTTTTGAGCTAATATTGTAAAAACTGGGTATTTGGGCTTTTGATAGGAGTATTTGTGCTCAAAAGAAATGGAATGTCACCCCCTACACCCATAAACCAAGTTTCAGCTCAGTCGGACGAAGTTTACTATGCCTTTGTCCACTCGGAGTCCAAGTCAGTCAAAATAACAATTTTAATTGCTAGGTCAATTTTTGTAATTTTGTAAAAATGAGTTATTGGGTGAATGTTTAAGGTGGCAAGTGGAAAGTTAGACCCTCCTAACCTACCCAAACCCATTCCAACCTTTTCCAACCTATTCTAACCCCTTACCCACCTTCTACACTAAAAAAATATGCCCCCTTAGGGCAAGTGACGTTTTTCCTTAGTGGAGGTTGTTGTGACTTATTTGGGGCCCCCTCTCATGAGTTATGACTTCCTTTGACTCCCACATCACCTCCTAGGATGACCCCCCTCTTTTTTTCTCATTAATTCCCCTCCATTTCTTCATTTTGACCCTTTTTTTGGCCCCTCCAAGAGGAGTTACGCCCCCCCTCTTCTAGAAACTCCACAAATGATTTTTTTTTAAAAATATTTGGACCTATCACCTTCCTTGGCATCAATCCCAAGGCCTCCCACACCTCTTTACTTGATCCCAACACCTCCTACTTTTTTCTACACCCTAGATCTAACTTTCAAACCCTAGATGGTGTACCCTAGCCTTGAGATCTACTCTTATGCTTGGTTGTGGACACTTGACATTGATCCAAGAGAGGTAGGTTTGCCTCTCCAAGTATAAATAGATCCCTCTCCTCACTCCCAACTCACCAATCTTTGTGCTAAGGTTATTATGCTGAAATCTCTCTCACTTCCATCTTCTTGCTCTTGCCATTTTTCCATCCATTCATTGCTCTTGGGAGTTTAGTAGCAACTAGTGGCTACAACACTCACACTTTTGGTAATGAGAAAAATCTTTGGAGGATCATTGGAGCATCTTGAAGTATTCTTTTTGCTCTATACACATGAGGTGATATTGTTTTCTTATTGTTTTTTTGTTGTTGGTAATAGATCTTGAGTTGAAGTATTTTGCTTGGGTAAGATAGCTTTGAGTATTCTGGTTATTTTATGTTCATATTGAATAGATTAAGATTTTCAAGTATTTCGTTCTAAGTTTATTCAAGATAACTATCTATTCCATGCTTCATATATCTCACTAAGTTTTGCAGGTCATCTCAAAGGATTCATTGGGATAGCATCGAAGAGGATCCTACCCTTGAGCCCTTCTTACACTCCTTACCTCTTTCTTGTTCCATTTAAATTTCTGCATCCATTTCCATATATGTTTCATCTGTTAACTAATCATAGATAGGTCAAAAAATCAATTTTATATTTCAGATTTCTTTGCTGGAAATTTCTGTGTAAAAAACATAAAATTTCTGCAACATATTTGGTGTTTTTGCAACATTTCCAGCAAGCTTTTGCTTGTTGTTTTTTGCAGGTTAGTGACAGATCTAAAGGTGCATGCTGCCCACAAACACCTAGGAGGCTTCCCAAATACTTTTACTTGGTTGGGTAACAATTTCTCCTTCTTTCTCCTTCAAATTTCTAAGTTTCTTCAATATTTCTTTCACTTTTTGGGCCCTAAATCTTAATCTAACTTAGATTAGTTTACTTATCCTTTAGATTAGTTTATTCTTTTGTCTATAATATTGTTAGTTTAGTTCTCTCTTTCTTTCATTAAGTTATTGTGATCTAAGCTACCCTCTTTGGCCAATATTGGAAGGCTTGCCACCACCTTGGCCATTGAAGTGGTGTTTTCTTTCAAGTTTATTCTTTTGCTTCTAAAATAAAATAATAACATTAATCTAACTTGCTGGCACCTTGGGGGAATCATCCCCAAAATCGTCTTGGCCTAAGGGAAACTAATACTCTTGTGGTGATTTATGTTTAATGGTTAAATTATCTAGTTAGTAATCACACATAGTTTCCTTTTCAAGTTTATCTCATATGCTCATGATCTCATGCTTAAAAGGTTAAATGATTTATTATGTCTTTTAAAATGTTAAATCTTTAGTAATATAAGTCATCTAGCTTGTTTATAACTTTAGCATATGTGATCTTGTTTCTTGGTTTAAAATCTAAAGTAGTAACTTGTTAAATCTTTTCTTTCCTAAAATCTTATATCTTTCACATTGATTTAACACTTTTGCATACATGGTTGATGATAGATCTTAAACTTAAGTTAAGTAATGATGATGTGATGCTTATGTGCCTTAATTTCTTTCATATGTTGTGGCATAATCTCATTTCATTTTCAGATCTACTTTCCTAAAGCACTCATTAAAGTTTAAGTTATTTTGCTTCATGGTCATCTTGTCATACACATAAATTAAATTTTCTGTTCATGTAAATTTAATTTTCTGTTATTGCAGCAAGTTGTTCTTGCCTAATATCTCACACTTAAACTTGCAATCTTTATGTGGAATGTTCTATAATTAATTGGCATATCTTGTGTATCATTTTCATATAAGTTTATGTGGTGAATGCTCTTTATTTTCAAGATTCTAAACACACTTTTGGAGCATTTTCATTTTCGGCCATACCCTTAAACGCTAAATTTTAAGTGCCTAAAACTTGTCTAAAATTCACCCAACACATCTAAAGACCTACCTGCGGGTCATAACAAAACTTAGAAACATTTTTAGGGGCTTCATTCAGCCATCTCCACCATCTAAAACGGGTGGGAGGAAAACAACGGAGGGAAGAGGTGGGGGATCCGTCCTCGTGATTTCGTTGGGGAGATCCTTTCCGGGAAGTACTCCTACTGTCAGGGCTGACCTTGGAAGCTAGGGTAAGGCCTCGTTTGCCTTACTATCTTGAGCACCGGGCAATCATTTGGCCAAGGGAGGAGGAAGCTTGAAGCACACATCTAGTTTAGGGGGAAGGGAAATAAAATTTAATCAATCTTTAAGTAACTCCCTAAACACTTATTTGCATAGATCACCTTTGTATGAGGGGGAATTAGATGTATTGATAGGAACACATCATTGGTGGTAATCTCATTGTTTAATCTTTCTCTATTGCAACTCAAATGGTTAATGTTACCTATGTCTAAGTGAGTATTGGTTATAACATTGAATATCTTGTTTATTGATTGTTGTGGTGTGAATCAAGAAAGTGTTTGAGTATCCCACTTGGGGAGGCATCACTTTCTTTGATTCTTGAGTGCTTTGTGTGATTGTAGCCAGTGAAGGCGGTTCAATAGAGTAATTGCTATTGGGGCATGCTTGGCAAATTGTTGAACACTTACACTTCTTTGTATCTTTGTATATTGTTGTATCTTTGTGAATGGTATAATTATTGTAACACTTAAGATTCTTTTGTAAGTAATATACCCTTGGGGCTTGTGGGTAGTTTAACTTGTTTTATTTGTAAACTTCTTGTAACGAACCACCCTCAAACATTAGTTGACCCCATCGCCCAACCTTAGGCACTAGTCTTAGTTGACTTAGGGAAATGGTTGATTTTCATTTAAGAGACTTGCACTTGCATTGCTGCTTGAACATCTTAGGCTAGTTTTCCCCTTTGGCCTATAAAAAATTAAGACTAACTCCTAGAAAATTCAAACTAAAATTAACTTAGTAACTAGGGACAACCCCCCTTGGCTTCCCTAGGAGTAAGCCTAGAAGGAAGAGGTTCCAGTCAAGGTGACAATGTGGACTGAGAACCTAGACATTGTGTCTCCAGGGACACACTAAGTGAGTTGGACTTAGCTCATGTTAGCAAGTGTGTATAAGGACGACAATAGGGATAACTAGGAGATCATGTCTCGAGGCCCACATGGTCCTAGACATGGAGTACCAAGAGCAGGAGTGACTTGAGCATGGCCCTAGAGGGCCCATCTTTCTTCTTCTCAGCCAGCTTTGTCCTGTCAGTAGTAGTAGCCTCCATCACTACCGGCCTGGGTTTGCATCGGAGAGGGCTCTTGCTTCATGAGGTAATTGGTCCGAGGTATCATGGTATGTGTCGTATTTGATCGTTATAACCTTCTTATATATGCATTAGAATCCTTTCATTTTGGATGACTGCTTGGATCTTACACTAATCCACTTGACCATTGTTGGGGTGATTGATGGGGCAACTTAGCAAGCCGATATTCATGGGTTTTGGTTAGCCACCAAAGGGGGTTTGCAGAGCCATCGTCTGCTCCCACCATTTGATCACTTTTTCATTTTATACCCCGCTCATCCATCCCATTCCCCTAGTCTGGCCATTAGGATGACCTCTCAGGGTACATTTTTTCTTGTGGGAAGAAAGGGCTAAAGGCCCAGGGGGTAAAAGCAGCTGGTAAAAGATAAAATCCATACGAAATGAAATCCTAGAGATGCTTCGCCCAGGGAATCCCCGAGAAGGCAATAAAAAGCCTCTCGATAAGAAACTAAGGGACCCTAAGAAAATGATAAATAAATAAATGCAAGAGCTGACCAAGAGGATGGGAGGTCTCATCACGAGCTGGCCCATTATGTTCATAAGTATTTAGCGGTATGACATTGCCACCATCTGGTCACCAAACCAGGGTAGTGACCTTTGGTTGCATGGCCAAAGGAAAGGGGGTCTCATCACGAGCCAGCCTTCTCATTTCTGCGAAGATACTAGTGGGTAACGTTGTCAGCTCTGGCCACCAAGCCAAGGCAGTGTCCTCTTCATCAGACCTAGTAGTAAAAAGCAATAAAAGAAAGATAAGGCAATAAAGGGCTCGGAAAAAATGCATCCATGACGGGTACAACTCGCCTCCTACAAAGACACCCAAAAACAACACCAGCCCTTGGTCTTACTATAGCTGGACATCCCTAAAACCATATCATCTCATTGCACATGGCTTGAATGATCCTTCGAGGAAACTTTCCATCTCTTGTGGGTATTGGACCAATAGGTTGTTCCCTTGGTTTCCTCGGCTTTGTATAGTAGATCTGTGTAATGTCTTTGAGCTCTTAGATGATTTGTTAGGGATTTTATGCATATGTTTGATAACTTTAATGATGAGATATGATTTACATTGCTATGATGTCTAGGACTGATGAGCCCATGGAGGGCGTAGTCTTTGATGTGCAGGACCATGCCCGACGGACAGGTACCAGAGGATCGGTGCACATGGGGAGATGATTAGTTCGGACCTCCATGGGGATGAAGAGCCCATCAGATGGTTGCTGGGATGGCAGAGGCAGGATAGAGTTATGACGAGCCCTTGCATGGAGAAGAAGAAGGACACCCTCATCAGGACGTTTTGGCAGAGATTTGACCTATGGGGATCAGCCCCTTGCAGATGGGACGATGGCCTTGATGGATAGGACGCCACCCAGGACTAGCTGGACGTTTTCTGGAGTAGATGGCAGTGTGCTGGGCTTGTTTGGCACACATAGCAGGTTGCAGGAGCCCCAGAGGGGCCAACGTCTGGCTTGCTGGATGATGATTATGCCCTGAAAGGGCCAACGTCTCCCCTATAGGGGCCAGACGTCTCCATTTTTTGCTCACTTTTGGCATTTTTAGCATGTAATATGACAAATAATTGAATAATGTAAAGTCATCCTTGTCGGTTGTTTTTAATGACCTAATTGTTAATTAAAGGTCATAAAGATCATATATATTGAGGACGTTTTATCCTCATTTGGACATAACATAACTTTCTCTCTTGTGAGAGATACTTTCTAGTCTTTTTCTTGGTTATTCTTGTCTCTTGGAGTTGAAGCACTACACTTGGAGGATAATCTTTTGGCATATGCATGGTGCTATTTATCATTGGAAGGTTTACAACTAGGGTTTGATTATGCTTCTTCATGAATTTGTAAGTACATTTTGCATGCAAAACTTTTTTATTGAATGGTTGTAGGTAGAATTGATTACTTGTATGGTTACATTGCTAGTATTTGCTTAATCATTGAAACCCTAGGGAGCCAACACACAAGTAGGTTGTGGCTTCATGTCCTCGTGGTAAAAGCTTATTAGCCATTTGATTAGAGAAGGTTTAGCCTTGCCATAGCTACACTAGCCATTCTCTTTTCTTGAGTTAGTTTTGAACATAAATTGAAGAAAGAAGGCGTCCTAGGCCTAATTTATTTTACACCTAGGGTTTGCTTCTAGGGTTTTGAAAAGCCTTGTCTTTAAACAACACTTTTCAGCCATAGATTTGTGTTTATTAGCTAGCCGT
>JASDQU010202037.1:0-15802 GCA_032191745.1 Picea mariana | reverse complement strand
CCTTATCCCATTCTTAATGACCTTATCCTATTATTAAATGCCTTATCCCTTATTTAAATGCCTTATCCCATATTTAAATTCCTTATCTCATTCATTATTATGTTTCCCTTTTACAAGAACGTAACTTAAATTAGTATTATATTTTTATTATTAACTATTAATTTAATACTTAATTAATTAAGGAATTAACTAATAATTAAATCATTCATTAACCCTCATGAACACTATTTAATAATATCCAATTAGAATTGTTACTTTAAAATATAAATACAGTTTAGTTAATCTTTTAGGATTATTATTAAATTAATTATGCTTAATAATTAAGGGTCGTTACAGAGGCCCTTAGTCTCTTACAAGGTCGCTTGCATGGAGTATTGATTCCAAGGGTTGGACAGCTACCAAAACCAATCAAAGGTGAGTGGCAACCTTGGGGAATGTAGTGTGTCTTGAAGGGAACGTCGCGTAATTAAAATTTGAATCCAAGGCGAGTGACATCCTTGGATTAGGGTGTGTGTCTTGAAGGACACGTCACGGTGTTTAAAAAAAAATGAGTCAATGAATCTAGGTGGCCTAGAAAACTTGAGTGAATGTTAAACCTTATAAAATCTTGAGCACCTGCCGAATTAATTAATTAATTAATTAATTAATTAACTAAATAATTAATTTATTAAACATAATCCTTAAGGGTCTAGAGGCATTTGCAAATAAATATTTAACTAAGCCTATGTCTAAGTGAGTGAGAAGACTAAAAACTAAATTTTTAAATTAAATAATGAGGGGATGAAATAAATCAAATTAAGAATCAATAAAAATAAAACAAATCTAAAGAACTAATTTAATACGCATTATGCAAGTAAATAACAAATTAAAAATTAAAATAAGAAAGGAATAAAGCATACAAGAAGGTGTAAGCATAGAAAGGTATTTAAAGTCTAGTCTAACTAGGAGCGATTTTAGGAGGGCCTTTAAGATGGGTGAGGGAATGTGACATTTAATTAAATTACGTTGTGGATTTATTTTTTCAACCAAGGGAATGGGTGACAAGTGTATGGGGGGAATAATTCCTAATTAAATTTAAAAAAAAGTGAATTTAATGTTCGAATGGAAAGTGGTCACGAAGGAAATTCTATAAAACTAATGGATGAGAGGAGGAATGGATCACACTGGTTATGAGTAAGATTATTCTAGATAAATTCTGACTGGTTTTACTTGTGAGAGTTGGGATACCCAACTTGAGAGAGAGAGTGGTGGCTATACCTTGCAAGGAAAGCCAGGAGCTAGTGGATTTGATTGTATTTGTGCATGGCCCCTTTGTAGATCGGGGGGCTAAGGGGGAAGAAGAGTACCCCTAGTGTTGGCTGGGAGGTATCGTTGAAGTCTCAATGGTTATCAAGAGGATGGGGGAAGGGAACACCAATCGCCAAGGATCGTCATCAAGTCTATATTCTCTGGTCATGGTATTTTCATTTTGAATTTGCATTATAATAAGTTTTTATTGTGTATATGGGTTTTGGAGTTACTCTATTGATTTATGACCTTGTCAAGTGGTGTGACTACATAATTCTTCATATGTGACTTCATATCTTTTGGATTCTCTGTGAAATGTTTGGGTACAATATCTCTGCATTTTTCCTTTCCAGATTTCGTTATTTGGCATAATTTCTCTCCGAATTGTTTGGGTACAATATCCCTACAATATCCATTTGGAGATCTATGTATTTTGGCATGCATTCTCTGCAAAATGTTTGGGTACAATATCCCTACGATTTTCTTTTCCATATCTCTGTATTTTGGCATGCATTATTTGTGAGATGTTTTGAACAAAATCCCTGCAATTTTCCCTTGGAGATCTCTGTATTTTGGAATTCATTCTTTGCACAATGTTTGGGTACAATATCTGTGTGATTTCCTTTCCAGATATCTGTATTTTGGAATGCATTCTCTGCGAAATGTTTGGGTAAAATATCCCTGCAATTTCCCTTGATGCTCAACAATTGTTATGCTTTATTCTCTGTGAAATTTCATGAATTGAGGGGATGCTCTATGTTTTCCCTCCAAAGAATCAACATTTTCTTTAATTATTCTCACCGATTTTACCAATTATTCTCAGCAATTTTACCACTTGTTACTCAACGATTTTACCCTTAAATCTCAACGATTTACTCTCCTTTTCATGTGATTTTATACATCCTTAATCTTTTCATTTTTTAGACCATTCCACCTAGAAATCGTGTCCCTCTCAGCGTTTAATTGTTGAATCATATTTGTGTATAGAATTTGATTTTCTCCCATATTTAGAGCTTCCTCCTGGCGGTTTTTACCTCGTGTTTCATCTATTTTATCTCAATGTTATTTTACTTCATAATTTTTGCTAGTTTTCTTAAAGAGGGACTCCATTTTCCTTATCTACAGCTATGCCTTTACCCTTTTTATCCTATATATTTCTCCTTTTCTAAGTGGTGTAATTGAGATATGATATCTATAGTTTTATTATATTTTTGTGTTTATTTAATGTTCTATTAAATGTTGATATTTGATATATAGTCCCAATATTTTCATTATGTCTCACCTATCGTTTAAAAAGGCTTAGGTTCTTCTGAATGATTTCAATGAACCTAACTATAGATTCTCTGGGTGCTTGATATAATGGTGAAGCATGAGAAATTAAGCAATTAAATTTACTTGCGTGCCTCGATTAATGTTGAGGTGTTACCACTTAACTAATTATACCATTCGTGCACCATGAATAACGTTGATGTATGACGAGATGTGTAATAATTTATTCTTGCTTCCATTAAATTGATGTATGATTGATTGAGTAGATAAATTTTGTTGCTCCATGAAATAAAACGATAGTTTACTCTTGCACAATGAGTATTTAATGATTGATGAATGATTAAGTTATTGGTTTACTTGCACCAAGAATTTAATATTGATGTATGACTAATTAAGTATTTAGACATCCTTGCTCCATGAAAATAAGCTTGATAATAATCTTGCATCACTTATTATGTTGACGTATGATTGTTTAAAGTTTATGTACTCTTGTGTTATTTATTGTTGATGTGTAAATGATTAAAAAAATAAGTAATTGAATTTAATGTGCCTTGCAATAATGTTGACATAAAAATAGGTTAGTAATTAGATAATGTTGTGTCTTGAAATTAAATGTTGTTGTATGATTTCCTAACTGAATAGATTAATTCCATGCATTGAATGGTTTTGGTTCATGTTTAATTTAGAATTTCAATCACACATGCACCTAGAGATAATGTTGATTATTGATGAAGTAAATGGTTGATTAATCACCCACCTTGAAGTAAAGTAGATGTCTGTTTTTGTGCCTTGAAAATAAAATAAATTTGAATTCTTTGCACCTTATCTTATGTCGTTGTCCAATTGATTTAGTAATTAAATTCTCCTGCGACTTGGAATTTATGTGATGTGTGATCAGTTATTAGAACACTTATGCGTCACTAATTATCATTGATGTTGTTGATATAGCTAGTTGGTTTTGGACCTGAATGTGCTAGTGGGATGTAGACACCTCCTTATTCCTCAGAACATTCGCTATCCCTGAGATGTTAAATGGTAAAATTAAAATGGATGAATTCTGGGCTTGAGCATTTCTTATGTGTCTTGGAGGTCCTAACCTTGCAGGGTAGGTTGGGCGGGTAGTTATTTATGTTATCTTTATGTTATTTTTATGTTATCATTAGGTTATCTTTATGTTATCTCTATGTTAACTTTATGCGATGGGTTGAGCAATTAAAAGAATTTGTTATTCCAGTTGAACATGATGAGTTAATGTTGCATCACCTTTTATGATGCTTGTTGATTATGTGTCGTTATCTAATGTGATGATGTGTTGATTTCGAGTCATTATTAATTATGTTGATGAGTTGGCTGCAACACTATTGATTATGACGATGGTTCTCTTGTAATTATTTAATTATGAGGTTGTCAATTATGTGTTGCTTGAATTATGTGTTGATGTTAATTTCCTAATGCAAAAAAAAAAAATTACCTTGTGTGCTTCACTTTCCTGGTCACAATGGAGGGGGCGTTACAAGTAGATTCCAAGAAGAAGAACTGATGATTCTTATGAAGTGAGGGTGGAAGGGAGGAGCATGGAAGGATTCATATCCTTTACTAAGTGTAATTTAAGGTCTTTTGTGCTTCCTGGGGTTGGTTCCCTAAACATAAGGTTGTTAGTGCTTCCTAGGGTTGGTGCCCTAAAAAAAGTTGGTTCCCTAAAAATAAGGGAGATGGTACTCGCTAGGGTTGGTGCCCTAAAACCAAGGGAGTTGGTGCCCTAAAACCAATTAAGTTGGTGCTTCCTAGGGTTGGTGCCCTGAAGACGGGGATTTGTGTCTCCTATAGTTGGTGCTCTAAAATGGATCGATGTCCTTCACTATTCTTCATAAAAATCCTTGTAATTCCTATTAATTATATTTATATAGTTGATTTTACAAAGAATTCCATTGTTAATCTATTGTGGTAATTAACAAAATATAAAAGTAACTGCTAATTTTTGAAAAAAGGGTAATATGGGTTAACCCCCCCCTCTTGATATTCCAACAATTAGTATCAGAGCGAGTTCCTTCACCATAGTCTAAACAATTGGAAGGTAGATATTGAATATGGATTATCAAGAGGGTATTCCTAACAACAAATCACCATTATTCAATGGAGGTGGCTATGCTCTATGGAAAATAAAAATGAAAAAATTAATGTTGGCTCTTGGTTCTGATATATGGAAGTATATTGTATATGGTTACATTGCACCAACTGCTCCACCCAAAGATGTTGCAGGAAATAAAATCCACAATGAGAACTAAAGATTAGTTAATGCAATTCTAGGAGGGTTGAAAAATTCTATATGTTTGAAGGTTATGCAATGTAAGTCAGCCAAAGAAATTTGGGACAAATTGGAGGTTGTGTATGAAGGGGATAACAAAGTTAGCGAAGACAAACTACAGACCTATAGAACTCAATTTGAAAATCTGAAAATGAAAGAAGAAGAGAATATTGTTGAATACTTTCATAGGGTAGATGAAGTGGTTAATTCAATCAGAGCAACAGGAGAAGAACTTACAAATAAACCTATTTTTAAAAATATAATAAGCTCATTACCTATGAGATATGCTTCCAAGATTTATGTAATTGAAGATAGGTCTGATCTTGACACACTCACAGCTGATCAACTTCATGGATTTTTTACAACATATGAAATGATAACAAGGAATGATAAAAAAACAAAAGGTGAAACAACCTTTAAAGCATATAAAGCAAAGAAAAAATAGGAACATATGTCTCATGAAGATCAGTCAAACATATCTCATGTAGAAGAGCCCAACTTTATAAAGGAACTCCAGAATAATTTTGGAAAATATAAAGGAAAGTTACGCTTCAAATGTTTCAACTGTGGAAGAATTGGACACTTTGATAACAAATGTTCCTATCCCAAGCTGGAGGAAAATGATCAAGAAGTTCACAACCAAAAAAACCAATACACGAAGAAATTTTATAAGAAAAAGAAAAACTTCTACTCTAAACAAGAAATCAGTTCTTCAGACACGAGTGAAGATAAGAATTTAGAGACTCTATTTATGGGAAATAATACTCAAATTAATGATATAGATGATGAATAAAATTATGAAATTGAAGGAGAAGTGAAACTAGAAGTAGAACCGATTAGTGCTCTGGAGGAACTAAGAAAGTATAAAACGAAGAATAAGTTACTTAGGGGAAAATTTCAACAATTTGAAGAATCACATCAATCAAATGAAATAGATTCATAAAGAACTATCAAAGAATCAAAGCATATCATCATTGATTTAAAAAACCAAATCCCGGAAGCTAATAAAATTGAAGAAGTCATTTTAAAACAACTTAGTGATAAAAAATAAGTATGTGAGAAACTAGAAACTGAGATTAAGCTATTAAAAAGTGAACTTGAGAAAAAAAAGAATGGATCAAAATTTGGAAATAGTTCAAGGATGTTGGATGAAATTCTCAGTCGTTAGAGGTCACCAAACAACAAGACTGGTTTGAGATACACCCAAGAGTCAACTTCTACATCACAAGGATCTGTCAAAAGACCAATCGGTTACACATATTCTCTAAAGGGCTCCTTAAGAAGAGAAGATAATAAAGATAAGATGATAGAATTGAAAATTGTTCCACACAAACATAAATGAACATTATCTACTAAACTAAAAAATGACAGGAAGAATACAATAACCAGAAGGAATCCCCCTAATAAATATCTTTTTATTGGATACTGTCACTCTTGCAATAATTTTTGTCATAAGGAAGTACACTGCAAAGCTTATGGACGATAAAATAATAGAAATGTCCAAAGATATAATAACAATAGGTACAAAACAAAGAAAAGAAACAACAACTCATTTTCTCCTTTGCAAAAATTAAATATTGAATGTAAAAAATGCAACAACTATGGTCATAAGACTAGAGAGTGTAGATTACCAATGCAATCCTTAAAGATAGGAAACCCTAACAAACAAAATAAGAAGATATGGAAAAGAAAATCTAAAGTAAGAAGCAAGAAAGATAATGAATATATTGCTCCTAAGATTGATGAAGTTAATAATAGGAGTTTGGTGGGTAAAAATTCTAATAAGGAATATAATAATCAAATCTATGCATATAAAGTAGATCAAGCTCAAGAAAAGAAATCTCCTAAAGAAAAATCAAACACAATTCTAGAACTTGATAATGTCATACAAGTAGATTATCCATTACCCAACAAATGGAAAATAAAAAGGGAAAATTCTTAAAACCAGGATAAAGAAGCTTCTGGTGCACAAAATAGTGACGATGATGATGAATATTCAATAGTAAAACAACAAAAAGAATTGACTGATGATCATATCAGAAGTTTTCTAACGCTATTTTAATGATCCATTGAAACTCGTCAAAGAAAAAAATAGAAACAAAGAAGGGAAGGAGAAATTAGGAAAGACTTAAAAATTGTTCATGTTGATACTCCTATGAGTATTGAAGCACAAAAAAATGAATAGATAACTAGTATCATCGAAATCATCATGGTTTGATGATATAAATCTATGCAGGTTCTGACATAGTTTGTTGCAGGTCTTCATCTACCCAGGAACAATGCAGGTTATTTATTCTCTGAGTAAAGTCATGTGATATTATTATGCATTGGTCCCAAAGTGGTTATAAGTGGACAGACCCTAAGGGGAAGTTAGTATGTTGTATATAGTGGTATTGTAATGTACGTCAAAACTTACATAATTTTTTTTTATTTATTTGGGGACATTGAGTTGGTTTTGTGTCCTTGAGGCTTTTTAGTCACTTGTCTACCCTAAGATACACAGTCTTATTTCCTTTTGCTCCTCTATCCTATTTAACATAAATTCGTTGCTTCCTTTTGTCGGTAAAGTGTTGTATATGAACAACAAGTCCATAACTAAAGTGTGCAGAGGGTTAATATTGTGGAGGTTATGGTTATGCTAGTATTACATATCAGTCATTAGGTAGTGAAAAGGCTAACATCCTCAGGTGTTTAATGCAGGGTAGTTGGATTCGACATATAATGGTGTAGTGAGAAATCCATCTGGTTGCCTCACCATCAATGCTCTTAGCAACTGATACAGGTGGAAATTCGTGTGCCTTAAAGGCCTGTCTGCACATTTAAAGTGCCTGGGAAAATATGTCTACTTGATATAGAGCTCGAATAGCGTGCCCTTAGGAGACATCAACACCTCCCCTATGATCACATGGTCTAAGTATGAAACCTCCTCCCCTTTGATCCATTCGGAGGTTACTCCCGTACCCTTCACTCTCATTCAGGTTTTGGTTTGGGTGGAAGAGGAAGCACTGTCTCAAACCATTTTCGTTCACACCTTGGTTAAGGTTTTTGTGAAGGAGGTGAGACGTTACAGACCATTCCTTTGTTTGGCTTAAACATTGTGTCTAGGAGTTCACGGTTCTAGTTCCTGTGCTAGATGCGTGGAGATTCTGGGTGGCACTTCTCGATAGCAGTTCTGTGTGGTAAGTTTTCCTTCGACTATTTTTTTATTCACGCGTTAAAATCATTTTGCCTCGTATGTAGGTCTGTGCACACCTCCGTTCTTGGTAAGGGTTTGGTTCCTATCCTAGTTTTACCCTGTTATGCACCATTCATCCTATCGGTACTGAGCGATTACTTGTATCACAACATCTGTAATGAAAGTGTACTCAAAATTTTATTTGGTTAAACCCTTATTATTTGTCTTGGTTTCCTCCATTGGATATTCCTTTGGCATGTCAAAGACCTTCTATGTTTGACTATAGTGTTCGCTAGTATCATTGATTAGAAGCGAAGTTTTTCCAACGGTCGAAAGCGTTTAATCTCTTCTGTTTATGTTGAATGTTTCAAAGGTTTTTATATTTATCATGTTCATTTATACGCCTTTTATTCTTTTTGTTATTCCTGTAATAACCTTTTGGATTATGCACTGGTATCTATTATTAATGATGGGCCCCTTGATGTGCAAGGGTACCCATCAGGGAGGCACGAACTCCTCTTCCCCTTTTGGTCCAAGTGGTGTAGCGCAATGGAAGAAGGCACAAATCCTCTGCCTCAGTTAAGTATTCAATGCCCCCTTTCTAGTTACTTTATGTTCTGTAACTTAAACATATTATCCTGTTTGGTTATGTTTTAACGCTTCTCCTTATTTTGTGCAGGTGCGGGCATGCTAAAGCATGGGGATGCCCTCCTCACTCCATCAAAAGGTATTCGAGTTTCAACATAGTATCTAAGTTATTTCGAGATTTCAAACCCCGTTGGTCCAGGCTTTGTTCCATTCTTAATGTCTAAGAATTAAATTCCAACTTTTGTGGTAGTTGATACAGGGGTATGCCTTGAATTGTATAAAATAATTTTGGTATACAGAACCACCGCACAGCTTCTGCCTGGTTGGACTTTGATAACTAGACAGTAGTTTTGTTAAGTAAAGTGCTCATTATATAATCTGTGGTAATTTGTTGTGGATTTGGGATTCTGATGTACTCTCCTCTATATAATTCGAGGATGGTTTTGGTACTATAGATTCAAATTTCTTTCTTGGCTATTCTAGCTATTTTTGTTTCTAGAATTGAATCTTATTATTGGATGTACAGTTCTTTTATCAAAATGATTCAGCCATGCATAGTGATATGCCTAAGGGTTTTGTTCTTTCCCAGAAAAAAATGGGCGATGATTCCCAGATTTTGTTTATGCTCAATTTGATGTAAAAATTAGTTTCGGGCTTACGCATCACAAGCTATTTACCTTCTGTTTCAGTTATCATTGTTGAATAAGCCCTTAATAGTTTGCTTACCAGTGAAATAGATAGCTTCATTATCATTTTGGATTTGCGCACCATGTACTATTTCCCTTCTATTTTTTGTTATGACTATTGTATAAGTCCTTATAGGTATATTCACCAGAAATTTTGATGGCATCATTATTCGTTTGGGTTTACATATCATGCGTTATTATGTTCTATTTCTATTACCATTATTAAATAAGTCTCTATAGGTCTGGTTTGGATTTACATATCATGCAATCTTTACCTTCTATTTCTATTACCTATATTGAATAAGCCTCTATATGTCTGCTCACACGAAATAGGCAGCATGGTTATTACAACAGAAACTTGTGGTTTAACTGTAGGTAATTTTTTGATTAACAACATCATCCCTAACTTACTGTCATATCTATCTTGAATTATATATGTATATATATAGCCTTCTTATAATTGGGTCCGAGGAGTTTTTCCTTTTCTTGGAATAAAAATTTACCTCTTATAAGGTTATCTATCCACTTAGTACTACAGGATTCTGGTGTGGACAATTTACTCTAGCATCATTCCTCCTCTTTCGCAGAATGTTCATTACACTGTATATCTATATATATCGGTTCATAAAAATAACTATACCGGTTTATATGTATATCGACTAGTACTTCAATGTTGTAGGGTATATTCGTTGGAGTACGAATGGTATGCTCATTCAAGGTGGCTCACTGTTTACTAGAAGCATCCATAGGAAAATAAAATCTGCCATAGCTAATCGTGCGTGTGGCTTCTAGTACTTATGGAACAATCTTATTTCATTTTACTTGACTGAATTAGCCAAGAAGATAACGGAAATATGAAATCCAATCTGTTATGTTGTTTGTAACTATTACAGAATTTGTTTCACTGTTTGGTACATTCCAAGATTCTTAGTAATTACCCAGTATTACATCTAAATAAAAAAGTCTATTTCTAGCCAATAATTATGAAGTAAAATGCTTGATCTTTCCCACAACATTCGACTAGAAAAATCATACATAGAAGTAAGCAAATTTCAACACATAAAATTTGACTAGAATAAGGTAGAGTTACATATCTAAACAAAATTTATGAGAAGACAAAGGGAGAAACCACGTTCCTTCCAACCATAGGACAGGGCAACCAATCTACTTGCCCCATTCACCCCCTAGCCTAACCATGATTCCATGAGGGCGAATTGAAATCTCCTCTCCAGCAATGTCCTTTGAATTCTAGCAGTATCCCCCTTGCCTCACACTCACATAGTAGTGCTCATAACAACAAGAACAAAATTTCATAGTCTTCTTTCCCCAACATACTTGGCAGCATCCTGCCTCCTCACATATGCTCTTTTATTAGTTTGCTTAGGAATTTTTCCCTCCTTGGGGAATTTTAGCATCTTTCTAAATCCCTGATTTTTAGGGGCTTCTATTGGCCAAATCAGTGATTTTCCAAGTGTAAAAATAAGCCCATAGTTAATTCCAATGTGTTCCCGACTCATGGAGTCATGGTCAGCTAAATTCAACATGGCTGCTCCATTTGTCCTCCTGCAGTCAATATAAAATATTCGATTTTTTTCCTTTTTCATACAAGTGTCATAGTCAAGTAGCTAGTTGGGACAAATCATATCTCTTCCCAACAGTCAAATCATTTATTATAATTATAAAATTCGAAATTCAGAATTTCCATAAATGGCAAAAAATTTCCAATTTCAGAATTTACTAAAAACGGAAATAAATTTCCAACAATTTTAGATTCTAAATTATTTTTTCAATTTCTTTCTTTTTGGGGATGTCACATCCTTTCCCCCTTAAACAAAACATTGTTCTCAGTGTTTGTTCCTTTCCTGGAACATGACTGGATGAGATTTCCGCAAATCTCCCTCCAATTCCCAAGTGGCCTCCTTAGGACTAAAGTGCTTCCATTGCACCTTTACCTGAGCGACGACTCTATTCTGAAGTGCTATTTCTCTCCACTCCAGAATGCACAAGGGTTCCACCTGGAACTCACCTTCGGGTTCCACTTGCACGAAGTTCTAATCAATCATATGAGTAGGGTCATGAATATACTTTTTCAGCAATGAAACATGAAATACATTATGAATTCTTAGATTAGATGGAAGTGCAAGTTGGTCTGCTATGGGTCCAATTTGAGCTAGTATCTCAAAGGGCCCACAAAACCTAGGTGCCAACTTGGCACAGTTCCCTAAATTCAACAAGATTTTTTGAGATTTTAATTTTAAATAAACATGGTCTCCTATTTGAAATTCCAGGTGTCTTCTTTTTTGATCTGCATAGCTCTTTTGTCTGTCCTGTGCTTCTTTCAAGTTCTGTTGTACCTTTCTAACCATGTTCTCCATTTCTTGGAGCATTTTGGGTTCGACCATGAGTCTGTCAGCCGGGTTATCCCAGCTAATTGGATTCGTACATTTTCTGTCATACAATGTTTTGAAAGGGCTTAACTTAGCTGAAGTTTGGTACCCATTGTTGTATGCAAATTCTACCAAGTGTAGATAGTCTTCCCACTTGTTCAGTTTTGTTCTTACATACATGCAGAGCATATCCTCCACTATCTGGTTTTCCCTTTTGGTTTGTCCATCCATTTGTGGATGATAACTTGTACCGAAATTCAAGTTGGTATTGAGCCATAAAAACAATTCCTTCCAAAAGGCGGATGTGAATTTTACGTCTCTATCTGAAATCACCATTTTTGGAATACCATGCAGTCTAAAGATTTCTTTCATTAATATTTCAGCAATGTTTATAGATTTAAAAGTAGACTTTACAGGAATAAAGTGTGCAGACTTAGTGAGTTTATCGATAACAACCATGATAGAGTCATTTTGTTTCTGATTTTTTGGCAAACCTGTTATAAAGTCGAGTGATATAGTCTCCCATTTCCATTCTGGTACTGGCAATGGTTGTAATAGGCCGACCGGATGTTGGTGCTCAGCCTTAAACTGATGACAATCTTGGCACCTTGACAAGTATTTTGTTGTTTCTCCTTTCATGTTAGGCCAATAAAATAGTTTCCTCAGTGTTGCTATTGTTTTCTGGTAACCTAGGTGGCCAGAATACAGCTTTTTATGTACTTCGTCCAAGATTGTCAATTTTAACCCTGCTGAATCTAGTATGTAAAGTTTGTTTTTAAACCATAACAGTCCCTTCTCGTCAATACTTAGATGTGAGTTCGCAGTATTGTTCGATATTTCTATCTTTATTTTAGTATAGTTTTCGTCATCAACACATGTCGTCCTTATTCTTCCTTTCAGATCACTTTCTGCCCTGCTAACATTGATCTCAAATAACCCATGGATTCTTCTACTTAAAGCGTCTGCTACCTTATTTTCCTTTCCATTGATATGTCCGACCTCGAAGTCGAATTTTCTCAAGAAGGTTAACCACCTTTCTTGCCTTGCGTTAAGATCTGGTTGGTTAAATATATATTTTACCCCACTATTGTCCATTAATAATAAGAATCTTCTACCCATTATGTAGTGTTGCCACATATTTAAGGTGTGTATTACTGCTGCTAATTCTAAGTCACGAGTGATCTAATTTCGCTCGTGTTCCTTCAATTTTTGGGATTCATAGCAAATAACGTGTCCTTCCTGGGTTAGGACACAACCTAGTTCTTCCTTACTTGCATCAACACATACAATGAAATCTTTATCTGGGTCTGCTACCTTCAATATGGGTGCCATTGTCAATAACTCCTTTAGTTTATTGAAGCTGTCTTGACATTTCTCTGACCAGTTAAACCTGGTTCCTTTCTTTTGTAATGATGTGATAAGGTAGGCTATATTGGAAAACCCTTCTATAAACCGACGGTAATATCTAGTGATTCCCATGAACGACAGTATATTCACTACATCTTTAGGTACCGGCCATTCCCTAATGGCTTTTGTCTTTTTTGGATCCACGACAATGCCCTCTGCTGAAATTATATGTCCAAGATATTGTATCTCTTTTTGGTAGAAGTCACACTTGTCAAAATCGACATACAGTTTGTGCTTCCTTAACGTTTGTAACACTATTCTTAAGTATTCCTAATGTTCCTCCTCCATCTTTGAAAAGACTAGGATATCATCGATGAACACTACCACGAACTTGTCCAAGTACTCACTGAAAATATTGTTCATTAGGCACATAAATGTGGCTGGGGTGTTAGTGAGTCCGAAAGGTATGACTACAAACTCGTAATGTCTGTATCTTGTCCGAAATGTTGTTTTGCTTATGTCCTAATTTTTTATCCGAACTTGATGATAATCGGATCATAAATCAAGTTTTGAAAAGATCTTTCCCCCCCCCACTGGATCGAACAGATCATTTATCCTTGGTAACGGGTATTTATTCTTAATAGTCATTTTGTTCAGTTGTCTATAATCGATACATAATATTAGAGTATCGTCCTTCTTTTTCACAAAGAGGACTGGTGCTCCCCAAGGTGAGACACTCGGTCTGATATACTCTTTGTGCAACAATTCTTGTAATTGTATTTTTAATTATGTCAGTTTGGGTAGACTCATCCGGTAAGGTGCCTTTGAGATAGGGGAAGAATCGGGTAACAGGTCTATGGAAAAGTCTATTTCCCTTCTAGGGGGTAATTATGGTATCTCATCCACAAACATATCTCTGAAATTGCGTAGGATAGCAAAGTCTTTCAACTTTGGCTTATCCTCCTTTTCTACTAGATTCGTCACTTGGATGGCATAAACTTGGCATCCCTTTCTCATACATTTCTTTAGTTGCATTGCTAAAATTTATCTGACTGATACCAGTTTTGGTATACCTTAGGTTGTCCTAGTAGTATCGGAATCATCCTTATAGCTGAGCATCTTTGTATAACAATTTATTATTTCTTTGTGTCGTTCCAACCAGTCCATCCCAATAATCATATCATAAGATCCTAGTGGTAGGATGTTTAGATCATTCTTTACACTTTGATCGTCTAAGCTGATCTCAAAATCCGGAACAAACTCCGCTACCTTTCTTTTAGTACTAGCCGCTAATTGTACAAACCATGATTTCACGCACTTCAGTTTCTTATGTTTGTTTGACTTGACCACATTAGGTGTAATATAACTTAACGTATCTCCAGGGTCAATTGAAACAAAAATTCAAGTGTCATTGATTTTACCTTCAATTTCTACCACCGAGGATTGGTGGTCAGCATGTCGACCATCTATGGCTGCATTTATCTGATGTAGGCTTTTGTCCACATCTCCCACTGTCGAGGCTTCCTACAGATTATGAACAACAGTTCTATTTGTTGAACTAAAACATGGACAGTTCCTCCTTAGATGAGGCTCTCCACATTCCAAACACTTTAATGGCTCATGAGGATTGTCTCCAAACTTCTTCATTCTCAGGTTTATTGGTTTACCAATGCATTGCGTATTCAGATGGTTGGAGTGAAAGTCCTTTCTCGAAAAACTTTTTGTTGTGTTCCGATGAGGAACTGGTTGGTACCCCTTCTTTCACTAGTTCATTCACTCTTGTTTCTTATCTTTCCATGCTTTGGGAAAATCTACCTACTATTTGCACTGATCGTAGCACATTTGGGCTTTCCTGAATACTTCGCTCAAGGATTTGGGGTTGTCAAATTCAATTCTATCCTTGTAGGACTGTGGTAGGCAACTTAGAAAACACTGAATTTTTACTTTATCCTCTTGGATGTATGGTACGAACCTTAATAGTTCTAAAAAATTATTTATAAGGTCCTCCATTGTCATTTTTCCAAGTCATAACTCATAGAACTCTTTTGTCTTTCTTTCATAGAAAATTTCCGAAAGGTATTGTTTCTTGAAATACTTCTTAAAGTCAAACCATTCCAACTGTTTTTCCTTTAGGCCCTTGGCCAATTTCAGGTCCTGCCACTAAATGCTGGCCTTCCCTTTCAGATTGTAGATGGCCATTCTAACCTTAATGTTGTTGGAATAGTTGTAGATCTGGAAGTATTTTTTGATGTCCAACAGCCATGCTTTAGCTTCCTCTCCCGTCTTGGATTCTCCATCAAAGGTAGCTGGTTTAATATTTTTAAATTCTCCTTCGAGGTGGTCTACTTGTTTTCTTTTCCTGTTAGATTTAGTTCTTTCTTCAGCTGAAGGTGTTCCTTCCAATGAACTATCTCCTTTTTCTATTTCCATCCCTGAGTTCTTGGAAGCCCTTTTGTTGACTTCTTCCTCATGGTTATCGTCTTTTGGGATTTTCTTGGTCACTATACTACTTAGCAGGACTTCATTTATCCCTTGTTGCTCCGGTTGTGCTTTTTTCAAATTTTCATTGTCCGCTTTAAAAATTTGTAATTCAACAATAAGGTTCCTCATTGTTTCTGACACTTCCATGGGTGAACTTCCATCACTGTTTTGTCTTGGATCTCCAGGGGCTCCTTGCTACGGGTTTTCTCCCATCCTAATTTCTGCATCATCCTAAGCTTCCATAATTAACACAAAAGAAAAATAGCTTTCTATTTGT
>JASDQU010202036.1:2873-14380 GCA_032191745.1 Picea mariana | reverse complement strand
ATATCTTAGAGATCCCTTCCTTAGTGGATCTGATGAGAGATCCTCTCCATGGTGGTTAAGTCTCCAAATATTATATAATGAGGGATTTCCATGGAGGAAGGGGGAGAGAGGAGTTTAGAGATACCAAACTTATGATCTCATGAGAAGTGGAGGAGAATAATCAGTAAAAGTATTGTCATTCTGATCGTGGAGCTTTTGAGAAAGGGTTGGACAAGGAGAGCTTGATGAAGCTACTGCACTCACATTTATGGTTGTAAGTTTTCTTCATTGTTGTTCTTCAAACTTGTACTTGTTTCATATAAGTTTGTCTGCAGTAGATGGATCTATTTTTTAGATAATATTAGTAGAGTAGGAAGTCTTTTGTACTTTTATTTGTCTTGCAGGACCTACCAAGGAGCTCAATATCGAGGCTCATCCTGGACATTGCAGGGACAAATGATGTTCATAAGGTACATGCTTTCCTCCTTATCTTTTGTTCATCAACTTGATTAGATCTAAAAGGAAGTCAGTGTCCATGTTAATCACCTTCTGTCTTAGAGTTAAGGGTCTAGCTCTCAAGAGGAGGTCTACCTGTCCGCAGGGAGATTTTCCTACAACAGTTTATTAGTTGCTTGACTTAGGTGTCTCATAGCTTACTTGGAGGGGTTATTCTATAGGTACACTGGGTCAGATAAGGGTTGGACAACACACAACCTTTATGGAGGATTACCTCTCCGGGGGGATCTGACCAACTGGTTGTTAAGTGCAGGAGGGCCCTTATAACTGATTCTGTTACCTCCGATGTTTAGTAGGGAGTCTCAGAACCCTCTTGGGTGAGAAATACCTTCTTTAGAGAGGGAGGCCACTCAACCACTTTACCCCGTTTGCAAGTATATTGGCCGTTTGACTTTCAGTGTGCTCTTTGATTACTAGTTGGCCTTAAGAGTTTATACTGAGTTCTATTTATCATGGATAGTGGAGTCCCTTTGGATCCCTCATTCGCCATTACCTACCCCATGATGCCTACTATTGTCATGGGGACGAGTCCTTCTATTTTTTATAATGGTATGCAGAAGTATGGTACTCAGTCAATGCCTTGGGTCTCTATTCATTCTCCCATTGATATGCCTTCACCTTTACAATCCTCTCCCTGTTCCACTTATATGAATCCTAGCATTAGATCCGGGGGCACCATGGCCCCGATGCCTATGTCCTTATTTGATATGAGTCATGTCCCTCAACCAACTTTTACGATGGGAGGTTGGAACCTCCCCTCTTACGGATCGAGTCCTAGTTATGCTCTTTCAAGAGCCAATACTCATATAGGTGCTTACTCTACTTATTACACCCCATCCATGTATCCGTCGTCCTCCATGTCGGTTCCTCCGAACACTTTTTCCATGATGAGTCCTCATGTATCCCCGGGTGTTTAATACGGGGAGAATCAATTTTACGGTTTGGGATACCCTCTTCACGGAACCCCTTCACAAGGGGGAAACATATATCTTCACTCGAATAGTCCTTATCATACTTCTGTCTCTTCGTAGACTTCAGTGATGATGCCCATTCAAACTTCTATGAATCAATTAAACAAAGGATACTACCTTTCCGGATAGGGATAGGGGATAAGCCAGGACCCTTCCTAACCTGCAATGTTTCAAATTCAATCTTTCCCCGGAACTTGGCATCAAATGCCACATATTACCGCTAGTCTAATCACTGTTAGTCATACTGGAGCTCCATCACCAACCTCTTCTAGTCATGTTGGAGATGGGTCAACTACTTCTACAAGCCATGTTGACCATTCACACTCGGTTGCTGCTAGTCATGCTGGGGGCACCACTCTAATCACCACGATTCATATCAATATCACATCTCCAACCTCTGTACATCATGTAGGATATGAATCTCCCACCTCTACCTGTCGTGTTGAGAGTATGTCACCAACCATTGTGAACGCTGCTGGGGGAATTGAGAAACTGAGACGTCTCAGATGTAAGCCTAATTTCCTTTACATGACTTGTGAAGGAGATCACCTTACTTGTGTGTGTCCAACTATTGCTGAGATACCGGAAGCATGGGGCTCACCTAAGGGCCCTTCAGATTCTGAGGCATCTGTGGTTTCTCCTCATCCTGTTTCTCCTTTGATTGACACAGTGGTAATGTCGTCGCAATCCTCTCCTGAACTCACCCCCGTTGTCGAGGGTGACGTGTCTCTTATCCCTGTTACCATGCATCCTCTTCAACCTATAATTTAATAAGTTGTTGTACAAGTGCAATATATGGTCAATCCTACTCTACTTGTGGAAAGTGATGCATCATTCAATCNATCACCTTTGATTGGGATAGTCCCGTGGGGTATCCAATGCCCCCGCCCTTTTCTTTTCCAGTAAGGGACATTATCTGATCCATCACATAAACTATATACTTGGTTAGTTATTTATCCTCCTCGACATGGAGAGATTTTGGCTTTCCCAAGCTTATGTTGGCTATTCCTAAGATACTGACATTCCAGAGAAGCTCTGTATGAGAGCCTTGGCCTCCCCCATGACTTGCTGCCTAGAATCTCCCAAATGAGTTTAATTTAGGCTCTTTTCCGAATCGTCTAAAAAGAGAAATGATTGCCGAGTGATTTGTCCCTTTCACACTCATCAAATTGGATTTGAAAGGTCAAGAGTCTTAGTTAAGCTCTTTTCCGACTCATTATAAAAAAGTGAAAAGATTGCCCAATGAACTTGTCTCTTTCACACTCGTAAAATTGGTTTTGAAAAGACATCTATTTGGCACAAGTTTATCCCTTTTTCACACCAAGTAGACTAAAAGACATAAAAAATGACATTTTTTTCACATTAAGTTGTGATTTCATCACATGCCCTTGCTTGTAGTATTGAGCCTATAGAGGGTTCTCGCTTTGCGTTGTAAACTGTTTGCCTCAACAATTTTTCATCCTCAACAAAGCAGAGCCTTGTTTATATCCTTCGCAATTTGACACCCTATACCCAGGAGGGAACATTCCCCTGAGTGTCCATATCCTGCATGCACTTCCCTGCATTGAGCATATTTATGTTCCACTACTGGAACTAGTTTTGCTTACTTGCGACACTCGTTTCCTCCTCTATATCATATAATTAATTTATCCATGAAAAAACAAAAAAAGAAGGACAAGAAGGGAGTATTATCTTGTATTGGCAGCAATCGTGTCGCCTTTGAACAGAGCACAAAGTTATTTGAGTCCATTCATCATCATAATTTTCAGATTAGCATGGCCTTAGGAAGTTGAGCTTGTTACAGAGTCTTCTCTACCGATTGGTTACTCTTCCAGTCCCTATAGAGAATTTCAGTGATTCCTCCTGCATCTCATGGTTTTATCATCAGGTCTATGTTGCTGGAGTCCTCCACATGTCTCTTGCTCTTGTTTAATGGAAGTCTATCAACCTGTGTTGGCCACTCCTCAGAACTCTTGACTTTGCATGTCGGCCATACCCTCATTTTGTCTCAGAATCACATGATACTGTAGTCCTATCACGCACCCTGGCCCTACTTTCATCATTGGTAGGTAACCTTGAACCCAACAGTCAACATTTCATCATTGGTCGTTGACTGGGTGGTTTCCCTTGTGGTCGACGGCAAGACATCTATTCACGCATTAGGATTCATGCAGTGTCTTGGATGCCATTAGACTTATTGGTGGTTTCTTTGCCTTTGTCAACAATTTTCATCATTGGCTGTTATTCATAGGGTCTTTTTCATGTACCGCTTGCACTTGGCACACGCGAAAGATGCACAGGGTCCTTGGTTCATGAACATGTTCTTCGTCTGATTTCCAAAAAATCACGAAGCTCCTACTTTGTACCTCATGCTGACTGATGAGATATGCCTTAATGCTCTCCTTTCAACGAGTCTCTTTCCATCGAATTCAACCCATTTATTCTGGAAATGGGACCTAGAGTTGTATGAGTAACTTGAGGCTTGCAGTCATTAGTGGTAGGCTCTCTCACCATCGATAGTCGAGAGTACATCAATATCTCATGATTGATGGATTCTTCAGGTGTTCGACACCGAGTCCTCTATTCACACTTGTAAGAATGTACTCGATGCCTTGATACCTACTTTCATTATCAGTAGGCTGTCTCATGTTTGTTAATAGTATACATCAATGATTGGTAATCAAACGATGTCTCATTGTGTTTGACCTCAACTCCTTTATTCACATGATGTAGACTTGTACCTTTGGCGGATTGTGTAGAAGACTTGAAGACATCACTATGTGGCTGCATCTTTCCCAATCTATTGTTTCCTTTTCATTGGACCGATATCTATATGACTTCAGTAATCATGGGAGATCAGATTGTACTCCATGGTATACAAATATCTTCAGATTGGCTTTGAGACTGGTTCTACTGGGCCTTATTCATGACTATGACAACTATTGTCATGTAACCACATTTGTATTTGCATATTCATGGCCACATACACTTGTTTGGTATATTTTCACATGGATCTGCAGTGTATTTTTTGCAACCATGTATGCAAAGTCAGTGCAGAATGTAATGAGCAACCGAGTTCTTCTAGATGGTCCCCTACCACTCCACTTCTGGGTTATTTATAATGTATTTAGGACATCGCAGATACTCCTCTGACCTCACACATTAGGGGGCATATGTTAGAACAAGATTTGCCTCACCCTATGCAATCTTGCAGAGAGGGCATTATTCCATTTCCCTATGCAGACTTGTCTTCCCTGTTACTAAAATCCAGAGACAAAAATATAGTTTTCCACTTGAACACATATTTCACCCTATACAACAAGCGTATACACATGCTACTCCACTACAACCTGTGTACATCGAGATTTGTGCCAGAAAATAAAAATTAAATGTCAGGTTTCCATGTCATGAGAGGAGATCTCTGATCCTTGGCCTTCCATATACTGGAAACGTTCTGACTTGGCCCTTCAGTTTCATTTTGAAGGCTATAAATAGGCCAATCCCAAACTATGGAAGAGGAGAAGAATTCAACTTTGAGAGCAAAGTTACTCTGGAGAAATTATTTACTTCATATTGAGTCTGCATCCCTTTGTATTTTAAGTCTGAACATAGTGTTCAACCCCCAAGCTCTTCCCTTGTTGATGGAGAACATAATTGTCTCCTTTTTATGAGCTTGCTATTGGTGGAGGATTCAAGTGGTGGAGGCCCAACTGGAAGGAACTTAGTTTCTCAGTTCTGAACCGTGCCGACACATAAGTCTGTAATATTTTCACTTCTGCTGATCATTTATTAATAGACATACTCTCTTCCTGTCCAATTGATGTCTTGAAAATATATGAATTATTATCCATGGGCGTATTTGTTATGTATATTGGTGGATTATGCTATCTAATGTGCTAACCTTTTATATTTCCACCATGTGCTTGTTTTTTTTCACCATATGCTTGTTTGTTGAGAACTTGTTGCAGGTATATATAGCTTTGGGTCTAAGTGCTCAACGGTGGACATCATCAAACATATGGATGAGGTAGGCCTCTTTCTTATCTCCCTTGCACATTGGTTTATGTTGGCACCAGGCTGAAGTGGAAAGAAGGACGATCATGGGAAAGAAAGCGTCCAGGAAACTGAAGTGACAACTGGAAAAAGATCAACATGAGAGAATGCAAGAAAGCGTGCATAGAGGAAAGCGACAGCTGGAGGAAGAACAACACGTGCATGGGAGAAAAACATAGTGTAAGAAGGGTTAGGGTTTTGGTAATATTCTGTAAGTGGTTGAGGAGCCCAAAATGTATAAGTATAGGTAGGAAAGTATCATATAGGGGGTGTGATTTTTCTGTTGTTGTTGTTGTCATTGTTGATTTTATGTTAGTTTTTATGAGGATTATGATTGTTTCGAGTATTTCTATTGGTGATACGCGAAGGGTTTTGAGTTGTATGAACTAATTTTTGTGAGCTGTTGAGCAAGAAAATATAGGAAGGAAGGTAGAACTGAGGATTATACCGTAGGCTGTAGAGCCTGGTGCGATCTAGTTCACCTCACATAGATCTTACCCACTTTTGTGGATAACTGTAAGCGTGTGGCACAAGGAAATCAAGAACTACCATAATAAAAGAGCCAAGAGCCAGATCTTTGTGGACGTAGCCCAGGAGGGGTGAACCATGGTAATCTCTGTGTAATGTGTTGAATGTCTGTATATCTTTAACTTCTTTCAACAATAGATGATTATAATTGATGAATAACCAAATGCATTATTAGAATCTGTTTATATTTTGAGTTATATGCATGCGATTCCTAGGAACAAGTAGATTACAGTAACAGTTCACAGAACATGGCCTTAATCAAGAAACCCTTTATCCCCTACTCTATCCTAGACTATAAACACCTGAGTCTTACAGTCAACCATCTATAACTATCTCAGGTGATACTGCTTAGTACCTTCCAGGTGCTGCATTTCCTTCTGGTTTACCAGGAGGGCCGATAGTTAGAGGCTTTGTTGGAACCCCGAATGACATGAACCCTGGGTTAATAACTCAGATAACCTAAGAGGGGAGTCGATAAAATAAATCAAAAAATGGTTCCGTTGCCGTGTTAAGAGGAACAATATAGAACTGAGTAGATGAGATAGAGTGGACAAGAACCATCGAAGAAGAAATGAGCTGTTAGAATGGAATTTGGAGACCTTGGAACCCCACGAGAGAAGAAATTGAGGGTTGGTTGAGAACTAAAGATCTAGAATTTGCACACAAAGACAATAGAAACCCTAGAATCAAACCACACAGATACCTGGATAAATACGTGTTTACGGATTTACATGAAATATTTTTCTATGATTTTCCGCATCTACTACAGGATTGGATCTTAAGATTAACGGATAATCACTCGATGAACTGGATTTGACAGCTAGATTGGACTCTAGTACAGATTCAACAGCTGCAGCAGGTGAACAACAAATTCACCCATGCAGTAGACTTTTGGTTTGATAGTATTGTGGCAGGATTCATCATAGAGTTTGCGGTAGACACAACAAAGTCATACAGCGTAGCCGAGCAAGAATTTCTACAAGGACCCAGAGGGAGGTATATTCAATCCCTGTATACTTCTATCAAGATACTACTATATAACAAAGGTGTAATGACAATGGAGTCAGATAGTTAGACTTCCCTGCACGCATGGGGGAAGGGGGGGAGCACTGATAGAAAAAGGAGGAATGGAAGGAGGGCAGGATAAAGAGAAGAAGGGAGAGGAACCCTTGGACCTGATCTCAATGGATGACGACCAACTCAAGTGGATCTAGGCATCATCAGGAATGATGTGTAGCAGAGAGCCCTACCAATATAAGATAAACACCAAGAAGAGAGCCATAGCCGAAAGGGAGGGCTTGGCGAGCGATGAGGAGGAAGTAGAGGATCTCTGGGATGTGGAGCAGATTGAGGAAATCCTACGTGCCACCTATGAGAGGAAAACCAGAGGCCCAAGAACGGGAGGAGAATAAAAACACTCCTTTCATATCAATGTCAGTGTGGAACCCATAAACCCATGTGCGACCAATACACCACAAAGAACACCACCGTTTAGGCTACCAAAGTTCAGAGGAAGTCCGACAGTAGGAAGTACATATAGATAAGGAGTGACAACTGGAGGAGCCAGTTCAGGTAATATTAGTCAAGTATCCACACCACGCAAAGGAGGCAGTAGTTCAATACTCATAATGGCAGGACACGACCCTACTATCAGATTACTGGAGTTTCGAGGAGAAGCAACAGAAGACCCTGAGAAGCATCTATTCATTTTCACCAAGATCTGGGAAGTAAAGCAGATCATTGATGACAACACCAAACTCGCGCAGCTAGTGATCATGCTAAGAGACTGCGCACTAGACTGGTACATGAGTCTAGACATGAACAATGCTCTAGGGTTGACAAGGACACTGGATGACATTAAGAAACTATTAATAAATGAGTTCCAAAAGCCGAGCTCAGAGGATCAGTATATGAATGAGATGATTGAAATAAGACAGAAACCAGGAGAATTGGTATAGGAGATTGATCAAAGGTTCAAGCGACTAAAAGGGAAGTTAAAATACCTTATGACCAAGATGCAACATCGACACCTATTTATCAACTCACTTCTCCCACACTTAAAATACCCACTACGACCACAAAAGTTTCAGACAAAAGCAGAGGCTTTGTAGGTAGCTTTGCAATTGGAAGAGAATCAATATCAACAGATGGACCCGGCTATTGAAGAACTGAAAGAGGATCTCAAGAACTTAACATTTCAGCTGAACCGGAATAAGAACAAGGACAAATGAGAAGCCATTTGGTGTACCACATGTAGGACATAAGGACACCACACAAATGAATGTCTGACGTTTGTGCAGTATATGGCAACATGGATGCCAAACCCACTACCACAGGGGGGATTATGGTGTGAAATCTGCAAGAAACTGGGTCACAACCCTTACCATTGCATGATGATGCAGAAATACCAAACAGTCCCAATGAATTCATATTGCACTTTTTTCAAGTCAGTCGGCCACGACAACAAAGATTGCAGAAATATGGAGCTGATGCATGAAAGAACCTTAAATTCCTACAAGGTACAGGCAAAAATGATGACTAGGTAGGCAACACCACAGTTCACTCAAGCCCCAACACCATACAACACCGCGCAATAGCAGTATAATGCTGTGCAACAACCCTATAATAATGCGCAGTAGCAGTACAACCCAACACAACCCCAGTACAATACCGCACAGTATAATCAAGGACCACAATATAACATGCCACGAGGTGATCGTACATCCTATAGAGGAGTAGGATGAGCCAGAGGAGGTTTTGGACGTGCGAGAGGACCAGTCACATGTCACAATTTCCAGCAACCAGGACATTATGCATGAGAATGCCCACTACCACCAACGACTTATATGTATTTTCATGCTTCAGACTACAATACAGAGGAATGTCCGACACTGCTCGTAAAGATCCAGGAAATGAGGAACCAAAATAACCAGAATGTTCAGTGGATTTTAGCCGAACCAAGGGATGATGGATGAAACATCAACATAGTCACTCGAGGAGGAACGAAAACAGGAAACGACGCAGTTCGACAGGACCCAACGTAGAACCAATGGGTAAAGAAGAAACTTGACCCCAGGAAGCAGTTTGACATGCAAAAGGAAAAGAAGATCTTTACAGAAGCCCGACAAGAATTCTAGAAGGAGGACATAGCGCTGAATGCACAACAGAACAGGGAATCCCTGGAATATGACATGCTGCCATCACTGGACCATACTAACAAAATACAACCTAAGGAACAAGTAAGTACTCTCAAAGACGTTTTTCAATCATGCATCAAAATGTTAGGTGATCCCTCATCTATCAAAGTATTGCAAAACATCCTAGAGAAATGTAGCAGCGAGACAAATCATAATCCAGAACTAAAAACTGTCAACCGCCTACACACAAGAAAAAGAACAAGTTTAGAATTTAGAGTCTATGGTAACATTGGGGATTTCAACATGGGAGATATTATACTAGATCTAGGATCTGAGGTGAACGTACTACAAAAAACCACATGGCAATGCATCGGAGAACCTACACTGGGATACTCAATTGTTCAATTAAAGCTAGCAAATCAACATAGAGTTCTACCAATAGGTAGACTGAAAGGAGTAACCGTAGATCTGGATGGTGTGTGCACTAAGGCAGACTTTGAAGTCATCAAAATAGTAGATGGTACAATGCCTTACCCAGTGCTACTTGGTCTGGATTGGGCGTTCGACAACCAGGCCATAATTAACTTAAAGACCAGAAAAATGACATTTGAGTCGGGAGACTACAGGGTTATAGCCCCATTTGACCCATCAGAAGGTGAGAGGTTCGTCGAACCCACTTGTCTGGATCTAGATGAAATTGACCAGTTGTATAGAACAACTGCGCGCGATGCAGACTATATAAACCCAATTGCAGACAGGGTACTCAGTTGGTGGAGCATTACTTCATGCACAACAAACTTAAAGATTGGGTTAAAAAACTGGCAGCAAAGACTACACGAAGTATCCACAAGAGGGTGTGCAAGAATAGACCACGTAGTAAGATGGCTTGGCACATAAATCAGAGAACCACCCAGTTTTCACGGGCTAAATGATTTGGAAAATTTCTTGACACAATACAAAGACGAATTATTAGAGAACCAGAGACTATTAGCACTAGATTTATCACTAAAGGCTACACCTACAAGATGGTGGGGTGTGCAGAAAGAGACTATCATAGATTGGTACCAATGCAAATGATTACTGCGCATAAGGTTCGACGCAGAACATATATGGAACAATCGACAAAAATATGATGGACTAGGAATACCAACAAAACATTTGGAGGCATGTAAAACACTAGGGAAAATGACGCCACCAGAAGAATGGTCTCACCACTTCATTCATACTTTATAAGGCATACTAGTGAATTGGTATATAGACCAGGAATTGCAAAAAGGAACCAAGACATGGGCGCCGCTCCAACAGAATTTTACAGCCACTTTCTCATTCGAGCATGAGAACCCCAACATAGACATGGCCCTGAAATGGATCAGAGATGTCATATTCATTACATAATCAGAAGTTGAAGTTATCATAGAGGTATAGCAACAGAATAAGCAGACAATCAAGGAACTGCTGTCATGCTACCATGTACAGGAAGAAGCACCGGATGAAGATGATCCGCGCGATATTCAAATCAAAGAATTTGAAGGCGAGATAAATGTGGAAGGACCACCCTTAGAATGAGAGGTCATCTCTGTGCCAATCAAGATCAAGAAGGTTAACACAGGGACCGTCGAGCAGCCCAAAATGGCTAGCATTGGAGATTATATGGATGAAAAGACACTAGAAAGCATCACATAATTGTTGCGTGAATACAACGACATTTTTCCCACGACCTTTACAGAGATGAAAAGAATAGCCGGAGAATTAGGAGAAATGAAGATACCACTCAGACCTGATGTAATACCCATTAAACAATGACCATATAGACTGAAACCCATGTACAAATAGAAAGTTAAAGACGAGATCGACAGGATGCTCAAGGCCGGCATCATCGAACTAGTCGAAGAATCAGAATGGATAAGCCCGATGGTAGTACAGGACAAGAAACAAGGAAGAGGGATCATGATATGCGTCGACTTGAGGAAGTTGAACGATGCATGCTTACACGACCCATTCCCCACACTATTCATGGATGAAGTACTCGAGAACGTAGGAGGACACAAAGCCTTATAATCATTCATCGATGGATTCTCGGGATATCATCAGATTAAGATAACACATGAGGATGGACACAAGACCACATTTGTGATAGAATGGGGATCTTATCAGTACAAAGTCATGTCATTCGGATTGAAGAATGCACCTGCGATATTCTTCAGAGTGGTCATTGCAACATTTAAGGAATTCATTCACCAATTTCTCGAAGTATACCTGGATGATTGGACGGTTTATAGCCTGTTAAAAAACCATGTGGAAGTTTTACGCTTGATGTTAGAAC
>JASDQU010202034.1:7629-19061 GCA_032191745.1 Picea mariana | reverse complement strand
TTAATATAAAAATATTTGTATTAATAATAATAAACCCTTTTTCTATTTTCTAAGGACTTTGGGCATATGAGGCTTAACACATGACTTTGTGGATAGGATAAGGGTGCTTAATAAAAGGAACATTTTTTTCAATGGGAATATGAAAATAAGGATAAAAATGAATGAAATGATGGAACTAAGGGATTTAGATAAGCATTAAGGCTAGGTATAGGTTTGGGATATTTTTCAAATTTTTGAATCATGGAGGACACGACTATTTTGGATGATCAATTGAGTGAAGGATTTAGGTGATGAGAGCTTGACGGATCTGGTGAAAAAGTTTCAAAATATGAGTGGAAATATAACACAAGGACAAGATGCTTTGGAAAAAATTAAAGCAAATTATCATGTGATAACAGAGCCATTTCCTATGTAAATATCATCCATTATGATAATGTTCCTTTGTCTCTGAACCAATCTATGAATCCATGCTCTCATCCACTGTCATATATTTGTCCAAACCTGCTAAGTGTTATTACAAATCCATCTCTGTTCATATTGTAAAAGACTTTACTGCACAACTGTCCATAATGTTGACCCATTTATCACTATACTATAATGAAGTATTCACTACTACAACTAATTTTACTTCTACTAACTGACTACTCTGGATATGTCTTCTCAAACTCTGCAATCTACTCGAAGGATGGTTCTTTGGTCTATCACAACTATCGCATAAACTCCCCTTATCTAATATTCATATTACCTAGGAGTCTCTAAGCCAGATGGATCAGAACTTGTTCCTTATTTACATGTCCTTATTTTCTTTCAGTTAATTTCCAAACCTTTCTGTATCTAACATCTTTCATTTTCTCTATAGAATTTTCTTCATATCATTTTATTGCCAATATTGCGATCTCTGGGACCTGGTCTTTGTTCACCTGTTCTTCCTATTTTCTTATCCATACTTTATTATATATGATATAAATGTTCTCTTTATGGAGGTATCGATCATGCTTCTACAATCACTAGCTATGTGTCCATAATTATAATGTTTGTAACATTCAATGTTACATGGGGCCACATAGGCATTTCTTGCTTGAACATTTATTTTATAATCCCTTCAATATGCAACCTTATATTAAAAATTAGTACAATCCTTTTTAACCATAAAATAAAAGTTTTATGTCAATGTAGCATTATCATCCAATAGTTTTAGTGTAAATAAAAATGAAAAAATGATCAATCATACACATACACATTACACCAGTGTTTTTATGTGGAAACCCAAAGCGGGAGAAAACCACGTAATGTTTTTTCTTATATTTATTTAAGAATTTTATTCAATGAAAGCACCAACTTCCTTTGTTTTCTAGATGCAACTAGAAGGAGGCTCAAACCCCCTAGTTTCTTAGTAACCTGAGCGAATATCCAACTCCCCAATTCTCTGGCTACAACTAGAAGGAGGCTACAACCCCCTATGTTCTCCGGCTACAATCAGAAAGTGTCTACAACCACCTTTCCTTGTCCCGTCCAACTGCCTTGAAGTAGAAGTAGAATGATGGAACCATTGTCACACTGTCACTGTGAGATATATTGTTGTAAACATGTACCAATCAACCTGTAATCAATCTATAACAACTTGTACCAATAACTTGTGCCAACATGTACCATACATCAACCTGTACTATAAACAAATGCATCAATCATGCACCAAACATGTACAAATAACCTGTACCATCAACGAGTGCAGCAACCATGCACCAAATATGTACCAATCATGCATCAAATACACATAAACTATGACTCATCAATATGTACCAACATCATCAACTATATACCTCATGTATGTGCCAACGCATCAAATACTTGTCTCAACCATGTATCCAACATGTACCTCAACCAAAATCCCTCATCAACTTCATCATCCAAATCTTATTAGTAACTATGTTATAGACCTAATGTATATGATCACATACCTGCATACCTTCCTTAACTTTAACAACAAGAGACTAGCATTTTCATCAAACTTTACTTTAGTCTCACATGACTAATTTTGGATTAGTCAACAACCCTAACTTGAAAAAATCATAACTATGTACCTGTAATGAATAAATATATGATAATAGTACACAATGTTCTTCAATGTCATTATTGTAATTCCTCCAAGTTTTACTACTTGGATCCTCTCAAAAAAGGAGTTATAGAAAAAATGGCATACCTTATTGAATTATGGCTTAGTCTAGAGAGCGAAATTGTAGAGCATGCCCCACACAGAATATTAGTTGTATGGGTCTAAAAATTGCACATAGAATACTACAGACTTTACTCTAATTTATACTTTTGGTATTACTAAATTTGGATCTGTTATGAAGATGTTATGATGTTTTTACCCGAAACACTTGTTTTACACTAGTTTCAGGACTAGCCACAAACCCTATTTTCCACGTCGTGTAAATCCAAAAATAAAATGAACCACAAACTAAAATTTTTATCATAGATACTTGGATATGTTTCCTCAATGTCATCCCAATTTCACAGTCTGAATCATTCTATAAGAAAGGTTATTGCAAAAATAGTGAGATGACCTGTAAATAACATACCTTAGAAAACATCATCAAAAGAATTTATCCTCCCTTGAATTTCGGCCTTCTTTACTTCACCTTCCCTCTGAAATTAGGCTTAGATATCCTTTGGTTACCTCATTCACTTGTATATATTCAATATGCTCAAGTGTAATTAAAAATGAGAGACCCTTGCCTCTTACTTATACTTTCATGTAGCTTCCTCAAGGGGTTACCTTCTAACCATCTTAACCCACTTTCCTTATTTTAAAGCTAACCCACTTCTAACCATTTTTCCACTTAGTAATTTATCCATTAAATTTATTATTTAAATAACTTATTTTGTATCCACTTTGACTTATATTACACTCATCACTTCACTTTATTATTTAAATTACCGTCTGACCATCTTAACCCACTTTCCTTATTTTATGGCTAACCCACTTCTAACCACTTGTCCATGTTGGACACACCGACCACACTAAGAGGGGGAGTGAATCAGTGTAGAGCTCTTTTCAAACTTCCCTTCACAAAACTCCTTAGTTAGCAATCACCATTTACTCATCACTTATTACTATCATTTATAACCAATTGTATGTGAACATATATCAACAACAGATAACAAACATGTATCATCAATAATCCATCACCACAAAGAACACAAGATGTATGTACAATTTAATTTTTATTATGGAATACAATCCTTGGGTTTATCAGCAACAACAAAATAGAGTTACAACTCCACAAGAGCACCAACTCTGCAATGCAATACTTAGCTTACACAACTCAACACCAACTGAGAAGAGGATTCAATCCTCAACAAATACCAATCTGTCAACAAGTATGCAACCTGTTAGTAGTGCAKCATGCATATGTACACGCCCTACCAGTAGTACAGCTCGCATATGTACGTAACCTATCTATACTGCAACCTGCATATGCCTTCTGATCAACTAGGGTTTTCTCTCCTTGAACAACTCAAATCCTCTGCAACCTTCAGTCACATTCACTTATGCCTTTCACTGTACAATCTGTACCATAACCAATCACAACACATCTATGCTCTCCAACAACTTACTCATGCCCCTCAACCATAAAATATGAATTTTACTCAATCATAAGTAACCAGTATATTATGGAAACCATATCGGTACTGAACCATAAGAGTGTTGCTCACTCTATCAATCAACCAACCTAAGCATATCACAAAAACCATAGAAGGAATGCCTTAATAATTCACCATACAATAAGTAAGAGTATCCATCAAGACAACTATGTAATCATACCAAAATTTCTATGGCAGATCTGAGCTTGTAGAATGTAGATATGGAACTTTCTTCGGCCTTTAGGAACCTGGCATCGGCTCACACTCAATTCTCCATGAATTTCTCTAAATGTACATGCTTTGATATTATCCATCCCACGTGTGTACGTGCCCTACCTCATTGTAGCCCATGTATGTACGCGCTCTATCCCATTGTTTCTCGTGTACTCCTTCAGAAACTAGGGTTTCTGAAATTCCAAAACTTTCGTCGTCAATATCTCATACTTACGGAAACTTGGATGCATCCATGAGATCCTGTAGTCACTCTCTTCCTTAGAATATATCTTCAATGTATTCTCAAGAGAGATGTATTTACAACAGACCCTTGCCTCTTATTTATACTCTCCAAGTAGCTTCCTTAAAAGCATCCACTAGGCCACTTTGTCCACATATTCATTTTATCCACATAACCACTTTTTCCACATGGCTACCTTTGTCCACATAGCCACTTTTTTCACATGGCCACTTGTCCATTTAACCCACTTTCCTTATTTTATGGTTAACCCACTTATAACCACTTTCCATAATTAGAAAGTTCTCCATTTACTTTATTATTTAAATAATCCTCTTTGACTTTATCACTTCACTTTATTATTTAAATAATTTCTTCTTTGTAAACACTTTGACTTATTTGACCTTTTGGGGGCTTCTAGCAAACACATGAGGGTCCTCCAACTTCTAATGGCCATAAATCTCAAACCATGAGGAGTTATGTGACGTTCCACATACCACCGGGAATGGCATGACAAGCAAAATCCATCTAGGATAGTTTCACTCACAAATTCAATGATCTTCATCTCATTATTCCACAATTAAGCATGGGTTCTTTAACCATACATCTAGGATAACTCAACCACAAAGCGTCTTCCCGTGAGATATTTCACCATAAGGGAACCACTTTGGATTTCATCCATTTGTACTTCCTATCAACCATTACAAGACAATAATGGGTCATCTTTACATCAATCCAACTGGAATAAACCATGACAATACATCACTATGACATTGTCCCTTTGTCATTGATTCCATGCATGATCACATGATCCAACGATCAATACATGAATGCATCAACCCATCAATGACAACACATTGATCCATATTCATCTATGCATCATATGACAACACATTGATCAATCCATTGACAACAATGACAATACATACTTCATCAATATACTATGACAAGACATTGTTCCTTTGACATCAATGACAACATGATCCAACAATCTCCCCCTTTGGCATTGATGGCAATACCAACATTGATGTCAACACCAATCATTGATGGAAACGTGTAGACAAGGAATTTCTCTACATTAATAGTCAACTCAATCACATCAATGTGACTATCTCTCCCCTTTTAACATCAATGGAAAAGGGTAGTTCTCTCCTTGGGGATGCTCCCCCTGCCTAAATTCCTTTTATATTTCTCTAAATAATATCTCCCCTTTTGAACAAGGGATATCACTCTAATGTAATGCTGAAGTTATATTGCTAATACTCCCCTTGTGATTATCGCTTCCACTAGAACTATGCCTATGTGCTCTTTCTCCAAGTAAAGGGCTCTTTTTCCAAGTATTTATCTTTGCATCTGATAAATATCTCCTCCTTGAATCATGGGAAGAAGAATGACTCACCCTATCTTATCTTCAATATTAACAATATGCTACCACTGAAATATGTTTCTGCTGCAAATGTTATTGCTCAACCGGAACATAGATCAACTACTCAATAATGATCCGATCTTCCTATGAATATCCTTGGACTTGTCCATGGATCAAACTCGTTCCATACCATACATCATGAAGAAAAATATATTTCGACCATGAATAGAGAATCACGAACAAAACATCAACCAAGTACATCATGTCCCATAGTGTGTGCCAACCATGAACAACACTCATGTACATAAACCATGTACATCAATACCATACAATATACCATAAGATATTATAAATGGAGTGTATAAACCATATGCCAAGAACATGTGCCAACTGTGTACCAACCATATGCCTCTACCAACATTCCAACCATGTTCCTCAAACAAGTGTCATATCACTCGTGATATGCCTCTACCATGAATCAAGTGCCACAACCATGTATCTCAACCCTCAAGCATGATAACAAGTGTCTCAACTATATCATCCCATACATCATGTACCAAAGTATATGATAAACAAGTAATATCACTGATGTACTTTAGCCAAGTACTATCACCCACAAACATATACCATCTATGACTGCATCATCATTGCACTAAACATGTATCACTCCTTGTACGAAACAAGTGCATCAACCATKCACCAAACCTCAACAAGATGAACTATAATCAATATGTGTTCCCATAYATGTATGTCATATCAACCAAAAACCAYGTGCCAATCATGTTGCTAGTAGATGCCTCTAACAATGTACCAAAAGTGTACCAAACATGCATCAACTATAGATCAAGCTATGACTCATCAATGATGTACAATATAACCACCTCATCACTCATCAACTACATGTCCCAATATGTAGCTCAACCACATGCCAAAATKCATGCACCAAATATGCCTCCAATAGTACATYATAAGATATATCAATGGAACTCAAATATGTACTAGCCATGTACCCTAATGGATCTGTATTAACCACCATTCATTACATCAAATATTAAGCATCCAAAAATACATGTACTAGGAGTGTGCCTTAGTAGATCGATGACATCTCTAGCTAGCATCATCATGATATATCTCATAACCAAAGTTTTGTAATTTCATTGTCACAACCAACATTGTTCATCAGTAGGAAAATGTCACAATCCACACTCTAGGGTTAGTACCATGCATCCAAGATAATATTTCAACACTCAACCATATGTCACCAACATACATACAACAATTATGTATGCCAACATGTAATCATGAAAACTTGCAACAAACCATGTCATACCTTGCAACAAACCATGTCAGATCCTGCAACACAGAGTTATACCATCATACCATGTTGCAGCTCATATGAATAGCCTTTTTCCCAAGGATTTTACCACAGATACACGGCCTTCTATACATGCATATCGTGTATGTACGCAAACTATTTATAGGTCATCTCGCATATGTATGCGACCATTATCATTGTAACCCATGTATTCTTCAGAAGATGTCAAACTTGAGCTTCCCTGAAGACTGCCATTCTATTCTGATTGTTCATTCTTCTGAACCCACTTCTGAAGATGTCCCAGCTTCTCAAAACTTAATCTTTGAGCTTCAATATTTTCAAAATTGTCTTCTCTTCTATCCTCATGTGTTATTCTAGTCATACTATATGAAACACTCTTCATGGATTATCTTCTTGTGTTCCAGCAGTCCTGGGATTTGTGTCCAAATCCAGTACAGTTGTAGCATCTCATGGTGTGACAATGAGAATCAATGTGTCCTACTTGATTACATCTCCAACACCTTAGGGTGTTATGAAATCTCTCATTATCTTTCCTTGCATAATATATGCATTCCAAATCTTTGTGACCATATTCATTACATGAGTAATAATGACCATGAAAAACATTTTCATACCTTTGATTTGGTGTCCATCTTGAAGGTGTCTCCTTTTTAAATTTTCTTTGAGGTGTAAAGATGGCTTCTTGATGTCGTCCTTTCTTTGTTCTTTTGAAAGTTTCCTTGCTTTGTGTAGATGGTTGACTCGCAACATTATTTCCATCCTTTGAGAATGAGGGACTTACCTCAAGATTCTTGGAGGTGCTTGCTTCAATATGTGTAGATTCTTTGTTGTATCCAAGACCGGATTTATCATTTGGTGATCTTTGACTATCCAAGATTTCATTCAATATTGCTGACCTATTCAAGAATTTTTTTGACTTCTCTACTTTCTTTCTAAGATCAACAACTTCAGCTTCCAACTTATGACATGACTCTTCCTTTTCATTTACTTGATTCTTTAGTAGTTCCTCTACCCTTTTGGATTCTTCAATTTGGGTATTGAGATNATATGCATTCCAAATCTTTGTGACCATATTCATTACATGAGTAATAATGACCATGAAAAACATTTTCATACCTTTGATTTGGTGTCCATCTTGAAGGTGTCTCCTTTTTAAATTTTCTTTGAGGTGTAAAGATGGCTTCTTGATGTCGTCCTTGCTTTGTTCTTTTGAAAGTTTCCTTGCCTTGTGTAGATGGTTGACTCGCAACATTATTTCCATCCTTTGAGAATGAGGGACTTACCTCAAGATTCTTTGAGGTGCTTGCTTCAATATGTGTAGATTCTTTGTTGTATCCAAGACCTGATTTATCATTTGGTGATCTTTGACTATCCAAGATTTCATTCAATATTGCTGACCTATTCAAGAATTTGTTTGACTTCTCTACTTTCTTTCTAAGATCAACAACTTCAGCTTCCAACTTATGACATGACTCTTCCTTTTCATTTACTTGATTCTTTAGTAGTTCCTCTACCCTTTTGGATTCTTCAATTTGGGTATTGAGATGAATGTTAACTTCAAGACTTTTTCTAATCTCATCATCTACCTTCTTATTTTCTTCTATCTCATTCTTTAGTCTTTTGATCTCTTCTTCTTTTTCTTCTAATTGAGACCTTTTACTTTCTTCTTGTTCTTTGAGCATTTTCTTTAGTTTCAAAAGATGCTTTTGATTCTTTTCAAGAAACCTTTTAGTGTTCTCAGAAAGATATTTATAGTCTATATAACTATGGTCATAGTTGTATTCATATAGACCACAATCAAATTTATTTTTAAGCTTTGAAAGTTCTTCTTCTACATCTTCCATGGGATAATCATTATCTAATTCTACACAAACTATTTCTAGATCTTCTTCTTCACATGTAGAGAAATATTCAACATCATCACATTTAGAATTATTGCAATCAGAGTATTGTGGATATTCTTTACCTTCATTGTTCTTTATGGAGTTGTCTTTAGTGTCTTCCTTTTTGCCTTGGTATGCTCTCTCTATCTTTAGCCATAGGTCCTTGGTGGAAGTGAATTGTCTCATGCTTTCTTTGATAGAACTTGAGAGTCCATTGAAGATGGTTTTGAGATCCAATGCATCATTCTTATATTCTTCCTTTTCAGCTGCAAACATTGACTTATTCTTCAAGGGAACTGATCCACCAATAACTACTTTCCAAACACCTGCTCCTTTTTCCTTCAAATCCACCTTCATTTCTATTCTCCATGTTGAATAATTTTCTTCATCAAGGACTGAAACTTCATCATCCATTTGTGTGTCCATGGATCTCCTAAAATTTTGTTAAGGCTTATAGTGAATGCCTTCTCTGATACCAATTGTTGGACACACCGACCACACCGAGAGGGGGGGTGAATCAGTGTAGGGATCTTTTTAAACTTCCCTTCACAAAACTCCTTAGTTAGCAATCACCATTTAATCATCACTTATTACTATCATTTATAACCAATTGTTTGTGAACATATATCAACAACAGATAACAACAACATATATCATCAATAATCCATCACCACAAAGAAAAAAAGATGTATGTACAATTTTATATTTATTATGGACTACAATCCTTGGGTTTATCAACAACAACTGAATAGAGTTACAACTCTAAAGGAGCACCAACTCTGCAATGCAAGACTCTGCTTACACAACTCAACACCAATTGAGAAGAGGATTCAATCCTCAACAGATACCAACCTCTCAACAGGTGTTCGACCTGTCAGTAGTACATCATGCATATGTCAGTAGTACATCATGCATATGTACGCACCCTACTAGTACTACAACTCGCATATGTATGCAGCCTATCTGTACTGCGGCCTGTGTATGATTTCTGATCAACTAGGGTTTTCTCTCCTTGAAAAACTCAGATCCTCTGCAACCTGCAGTCACATCCACTTATGCATTTCACTATCCAATATTTACCATAACCAATCACAACACATATATGCTCTCCAACAACTTACTCATGCTCCTCAACCATACAATATGAATGTTACTCAATCATAAGTAGCCAGTATCCTATGAAAACCATATCATTACTATACCATAAGAGTGATTCTCACTCTATCAATAAAACAACATAACCATATCACAATAGCCATACCAAGAACTCCTTAAGAATTCACCATACAATAAGTAAGAGTATCCATCAAGACAACTATGTAACCATACTAGAATGTCTATGGTAGATCTGAGCCCATAGAATGCAGATCTAGAACTTGCTTCAGCATTTAGGAACCTGGCACCATCTCTTACTCAAGTCTCCATGACTTTCTCCAACTGTACATGCTCTAATATTCTTCAGCCTACATGTGTACGCGGTCTGCCTCATTGATACAGACCCCCTACCTCTGCCTCAGTAGGGCCCATTGACCTCCCAGTCAAGGATCGTTCTCCAAACTCCTCGAGCTGAAGTAGCTTGGTAGTTCCATGTTGGAACCTTCAACAAATCCACAGGTCCTTCTCAACTCCACCCTGTGTGAACAAGCACTAAGCACGAGCTCCTTTTCGCGTGACCACTACCCATGACCACTGGCTTATCCCACCAAGGGTGCATCATGTTTCATGATTTTGGGGATTCCAATGCAAAACACCCCACTCATCCAATTATCAAAACCCTGATGAGGGCTAGCAGATCCTTAAATCCTCCACTAATTTCTACTAATGTGACCCGCAGTTACGACATGGGGCCCAACCTTCGAGCACGTCGGTATTTCATGTATCGAGGATTCTCGATGTGATTCACCTTTTTTTTTCCAACTCCCAAAATATCGATATTCTGGGGCGTTAGATCAATGGTCCACAAATCCCTGCAATCCAACAGTCCAGATACTGTCACGATTTCATCTATCGCGATTTCTCGCTCTTCGTCATGCTTAACCTCCATAAGTCTGAAACCCTAATGGATTTTGGATCTTTTCCTCATTCCCACCGATGATGGATGGTTCTGATGCTTTCGGGACTTCACAAAGTCTATCCCCATGTACACGCAAGGATTAAGTCTCATGTTCTTCCCTCCAGATCCAATGGTTGTTGGTCCTCTACACTCAGATCCAGTGGCCCAGATATGATCTTCCCTGTGCGTGTTCCTCCTGTGTCTGTACATGGATTCAATGGTCCAGATCTTCTCTCCTAGTGCCGATCCAATGGCACTTGTACTTATCCTCCTGATCTTTGTCTGAGGCTTGGACTTCGAAGTGTCTCAGCCTGTTGTTCCTCCCTGTTGGAACTCTGTGTACAAAGACACTATTCTTCCTGAGCTTAGGTGATGAATCTAGACCTCGGTCCTTCACACAATTACACTCAGTGTGTGACTTCATGCTACTCCTCTTGAGCTTCGGGACTTAAAATAAGTCCACTCTTGCACATTCCTGGTGCTATCCCTCTTGGGCTTGTGAACTTACTTAGTTATAAGGGACTCGACCCTCTGCTTCTTTAAAAGACTCCTGGTGCTCCTCCTAGCACACTTTTGCACCCGAACTCCTGATCTTTTTAACTTGAAACAAGTTTACTCTATGTGTTCTCCTTACGCTTTGACTAGCCTCCAGATGGCTATCTCTCAACACTTCATCTGAGTGTTGGCATAGTGCA